>JANHFL010009347.1:2897-13944 GCA_032468155.1 Oxyrhabdium leporinum | reverse complement strand
CGTGGCCAACTCAACATCACTCATGGCAAGGTGGGGCGGTGGCACCTAGCTGTGAGTGATGTCGAGTTGGCCACGCCCACCCACTCACATAACCGATGCTGTAGAGACGGTGATGCTGACTGCCTGCTGAATGCAGGGAAAAGGTTAGTCAGAAAAAAAGAAGGAAAAGAGGTGGTGGCTGGAGGCTTGTGGTGCCGCTTTTTGCCAAAGCGAAGGGCCTCCGGCCGTCACCTCTTTGCCACCCGGAATGGAACCGGGAATGGCGGCTGGAGGCTTCTAGCGGCGGCAAAGAGGTGGCAGCTGGAGGCTTCTGGTGCCGCTTTTTGCCGGCGCGAAGGGCCTCTGGCCAACACCTCTTTGCCAGCCAGAACTGAGCTGGGAGTGGCCGCAGCCTGTCCCTTTACGATTCTCCCCCCCCACAGCAGCAGCTGGAGGCAGGCAAGCTCCTGGGACAGGCAGGGTGGTGACCTGGCCCCTGCTTAGGTGCCACAGAGCTCACCATTGGGCTCAGCGGGATGGACTGTTGTGCTGCAAAGAAGAGGCCGGTGTGAAGGAACTACAAGCAGCAGGGGAAAAGGAAAAGCCCCCTTCCCTTGCGCCGGCCTCTCTGTTGCCCGTTTCGCCATTGCAGCCCCATGGGGAGCTTTCACCCCCAGATGCCCTCGCTTTCCCCCAATTCTCCAAGCATTTCTTTGTCTACCTTATTTCCATCTCCATCGCGTTTCTCCTTCTTGAAATTCACTCAATCAATTCTAACTTCGCGAGATCTTTTCCTTTCACGAGAAGTTGGAATTGATTGAACTTTTTTTTAGGGAAACTTTTGTTTCCTTGCACACAATGGCAAGAAGGAGAAAGAAACACAATGGAGATGGATATAAGGTAGGCAAAGAAATGCTTGGGGAATTTGGGGAAAACAAGGGTATCTGGACGGTGGTGGGTGGGGAAAAGTCTTCTGCCCACAAAGAGAAGAAGGGAAGAAGCTGCTTCCCTTCCCCGCAAAGAAGGCAGGTAAACATGGCGGGACCACATGCAGAAGGGAGTAGGGAAGGAAGGAAGACAGTGCGGAAGGCAGGGAAGGGAAGCTCCGGGGACCATCAGGGGGCTGCGCAGGGACGCAGCACTGGTGGGAAGCAAAGCAAGCAGCAGGCAAGCTCCAGGGACCGATGCTGAGAGGAGTCCAAGATGGTTCATGGGTGAAGTGTCACAGAAGTGTCACAAAAGCTGATCCATAAGTCAAACAAAAGACTAAACACAGCAAGCAGCAGGAGAACCCACAGAAAAACATCACAGGAACATCTGTCGGTTAGTAGGAAGAGCAGACAGAGTCTTATAAAGCTAGAATTTCTGGTTCTACTCAAGAAACCATGCCAAATTTTGCTATTCTGATCTTTTTAGCTAGTGTAAAATTTAATGCGTGACACTTTGCCAGTTGGTTTGATTTTGAAGGAGTTCCAAAGCAGCTACGTTTTATCACTGTTTCTGTGAAGCAAGCTACGGGGTATGATTTTTTTCATGTGAGACTGTTGAAGATTCTACATAATGTTTGTTGATTCTATTCTTTCTTGTAAAAGTTATTAGGAAGCTTATAAATCTCAATAATACATTGTTCTATGGCCAGAAATATATTGGAACTACAAAACCTATTGTTAACACTTGACCATAAAAATGTGAAAAATATTGCTAGCTAGAACAACTTGAAAAATCTGTGGTACATGAATATGAGCTGCTAGATAATAGGCACAAAGTTCAACTTGAAATATTAGCGATCATCACAAATCATGATGGGATGAAATTCATGTTAAATTTAAGAGAGAAATTTTACAAAATGGTGTACCATTGAAATATGACTCCAGTTAAATTATATAAGAAGTATAAAGGCACTTCTAGTCAATGTTGGACTTGTGAAAAAACATCAAGGGACATTTTAACATGGTGAACTTGTAAAAAAAGCAAAACAATATTAGATACAAATATACATGATGATGTAAAGAAAAATTGCAGACCTCTCTACTGCCTTCTTCCCCTCCTTTTTTGGTTCTTTCACCCAACATTAGCAGGGTTGCCAATAAAGAGGCAACTTTAAAACAGATGTGGGAAAAAACTTGTGTTTTGAAAGCCCTGCAGCGACCAGAATAGAGAGAAAGCAGCCAAACAAAATATATTTTTTTACTTTCAAAGGAAGAGAATAGTCCACAGCAAAAGAAGTACAGAGGCACAGCAAGAAAAAATGCAAGTATAAAAGCACAGTGTGGAAAGTTGCACTCTATATGCTGGCCAGGAACAGAAGAAAAAAGCAAGAGAAATTCTTCAGAGAAGAATTAAGACAGGACAGTGTTTGTACAAAGAAAACATCACTATATAATATTATTACTATAGAGTATAGTACGGAAATGGTAATTGAATTGCAATTAGTGTAGTAATACAGAAAAATAGCAGCAGGATATAATATAGAATGAAGGCAATGGAAAACATGTATTTAGATTTGTAAATTTCAAATATTACTTTTGTATGTGTTTTTTGAAAGTAAAACATTTCCGCAACCCTTATAGAGACATGTAAAAATACTATTTTGTGTCTGGGTCAATCTAATAGGCTACAGTTTAAAAAAAGAACCCATGATAGATGTCACTCAGCAACTTTCTCTGGATTATCTTCCATAACTGTGATGTTCTGAATGCTACGCAATCTACGATGACAACATATAAAAGTGCAGATTCAAAGTTACTCCTAAATCATTTTAGAAAAAAGAAATTTGCATGCATTTTTTATTCAGATACATTCCCTTCTCTCTCCCTCAATTTAATTGGTTTATTACAAATACAAAAAGAAGGTCCATGTGTCAAAAAGGTCAGCAAGACGATATATCAAAGAAGTAGGGCAATACATTGCAAACAAAAATGAGATAGACCTTAATCATAGTAAACAAATTCTAGAAAAACTAAGTAAATGTGCCAACATTTACTTAGTCCCTCATGAGGATATTCGAATGCAGCAAGATATTTTTTTCCAGTAGTCCTACAAGGATATCTAAATAATGGTAGAAATAAGAATTTCTGAACGTAACATAGACACAGGTAATATAGTACTTTAAAAGTATGCCCATCCATTTTAATTGTATCAAACTGAATAAGAGATTAATTCAAAACAATGAATTCAGAGTTTTATGCCAATTATCCTAAAAATCTGTTTAAGTTACATTAAACAAAGTTCTATAAAGTTTTGCTCATACTGAGTCATTTTATTAACATGTCTTTCAACAGACAATACTGAAATAGATGGCCTATATTAGGAGATTAATTTGATTATGCTAATCATTAATTTCTATTTGGTGCTGAGTATCTACCTATCTGTTACCTTGAACCCTGAGTATTCAAGTTAGCAAAAAATTGTAAGACTAAAACAATAACAACATAGCATAAAAATAAATTAATTAAAGAACATTGATGAGGGCCAGCCTGCCTAAAATTAAAATAATCTCAGGTGCTAGGTCAATTTACATCTAAAGATTGCCTAAAAGAAACAACCATTTAATTGAACTACTGGTAAGGAGATAATATAAAAATATCATTTGGCAAAATCTTAAAAACTGGAATGAGTTAATAGAATCATAGATTCATAGAATAGCACTGGAAGGAACCTTGCAGGTCTTCTAGTCCAACCTGGATTGACACAGTGTTTGGAATTGAATCATGTGCCTTGGAAACTCTGGACTTTTCTTGCCTTGTATGTGAATTTAAGTTTTGCCTGGTGGATTTAAGTTTGTCTGGTGGAATTATTTTGTTTGAGCAACTTTCCAGTGCTTTGTGGACTATTGGGCCATTACTCTGTAGACTATTGGGCCATTACTCTGTAGACTAACCTTGGCTGCTCATGGCTTAATTGGGACAGTTCTGGGTTTTGGAGAAGGGAATTGCTGGGGAATATTAATAAACTCACCAAAACATAGTTATGGGGTTGGTCGGTGAGTGAGCAGGGTGGCATAGAACACTGAATTAGTGAATATGGAAACTTCAGCTGGGAATGTGCATGTCATACCCTTCTGCTTGTCTATGAAAGCACCATAAGTATTGATTTTGTGGCTACAAATAATTTTAGTGAGTAGGTAAATTTGCAAACACAGTATGACAATTTACCACACTTTTTTTCATTACTCCATTATAGAGACAGTAACCTTACTCCACCTCTAGAGATATAAAAAAGGAAGTTCAGCATTTTATTGTTCTACCAGTAAAAGTGTTCTCTGACAATAACAAAAACCTCCAGTGTTCAATAGTTCAGCAATCTAATATGAAATAGTTTTGTAGGTGACTAGCAAGTTTAGGGGAAAGAGAGGTTTACCTGTGATTATATGAAGTTCAGCAGCCAAACTGCATAGTACTGCTTGAACTGGCACCAATGGTACAACACTGTTTGTGACATAGCAAGAAAAAAATGACTTGAGGTTGCCTTCTTGATGAGCTGAGGGTAAATAGACAATAACATACATATTGTTAGAGAGACATTCTCCTTCCATATTTAGTACTTCTTTATGACTTCTAAAATATAATCTTGCAGTTGTGATTCAGAAATATGGCTAAATATGCGAGTGTATCAGAAGTATTGCATTATGCTGAATATTCAATTTCAGATCATTTAGGTTTAGCTTTGTGAGTGGATTAGCATTTCATAGAAAGATAGACACCACTTTCTATATATGAAAAATGGCAGGATAACAATGGGGAGGAAGAGAACTGACTTTATAATATATCTATCTTTATGTCATTGAATATTTTACCAAAATACTACAGAGAGCTTAAAGAGAAGAGCGGATTATGAGTCTTACATAATGGTTTACTGTACACTGCTATTTTCAAATATTTTTTTTAAAGATCTCATTGAAGGCAAGAAAGAAAGCTAGCTGTTCAGGGTTCATGTTTTCTCCTGATCGATTAATATTTCAGCAAGTTTTATTTTATCTTTCCAGTCCTCTTTCTAAAATCTTCATTTTCCTTTTCATTCCATTCAATTCACATTGATGTTTCCTTTAAAAGATTCATTTATTTTTGTTACCATCTAAATTTGTCTCCTTTTCAAACAATGCCAAGCAACTTAAACATGTATGATGTTCATTGTTCACCCAACCATGTGATGGAAGAGATGAATATCTGTAAAACAAATGCAATAAAATTTCCTTCCCACAACAAAATCATTTCTGATATAACAGCATAAAGACCTTGTAGGAAATCATCTATAATTTTGCAGAGTTCTTAGCAAAAGTAGGTTTCCATTAGGTATATTGATTTGAGATATAAATACTGCTTAGCTGGGTTTCAGTTAAGACTCACACTTTAATCTTTAGTCATATTATTCATTTCAACATAATTTCGGTCCTTTGAAACAGTGTTATCTCTGAGTTCTCCTGATTCTAATTTCACTATATTTTAGATAAAGCAATAAGCCAAAACATTTCACAGGGCAACAGTCTATTTGAAAACGGTAGCAATCTGAGATAGCTTCTTTTGCATATTTGTATTTCATCTTTTTATAATAGTAGTTTTCATGCTCCTTATAAACTTTCCTTCTGGATTTGTCTGACAAGGGGTGAACATTTTCCAAAGTATTTGTAAGCTCACTGAGAAGGCTTTTCAGACATTATATGACAAATGGTCCTTATTGCAACTGACTATCATCTCATTACATGGGTTGGTAACTAATCACTAATGGATTGCAAATAATCTCACAGCATCCTATTTGTATTTACTTTCATGCCAAGATCAGAATGTCAATATTCAGTGATCAACTGAATAATATGGGGCTTCAGGATTTTTCCCTTTCCCCAATAAACAAGACTGGAAATAAAAGTGGAACCCTTTTCATAAGAAAGCTCTTTCTATCTGCAGCCTTAACTTCTTCCAACCCTCAAAAATTATTCATAAAAGTTAAGCCATTTGGCTACTAATTTTCATCTAGGCAATTTTGGGTCATTTTGGTGGAAATAACATTGATTTTTTTAAAACTGAATAAATAGAAATAATTTACCTTCTGGGGGCTCCCCACTCCCATATTTAACTTCCTTAGCACTAAACCCCTTAGCCCCAGTTCCTGCTTTGAAATGTTTGTTATTAATAGTTCTGAACCTATAGCAGTAGCACTTAAATTTTTCCATAAATGATATGATTAAATGGGTATTGGCTTCCATGACAGCTGGTCTTGTTTGGTTCCTATTTGCACCAGGACTGGTGTCAAGCTGGATTGAAATAGAAGTACAATAAAGTAGTTCCCTGGAAAACTACAGATAAATGGGTATTTGTGTGTTGTATATGAAACACTCATGTGGACTTTTCATTGATTTTAAGATCATCTTCAAAACCCTTTTTAATTTCCTCCACCAGATGAGATAGAGAAAATGGCTTGTATTGACACTTCCTACTGTGATTGTTATTGCATGGCTAATTGAGTCCCAAACAAACTAACCAAATTTTAACTTAGTATGTTGTGCCAATCCCATCCGTCTAATTAGTGTATAGTGCAGTTTGCTGTGAAGGCTTAGAAAACATGCTTAAGCAAACCAAGATTCAGTCAACACAACAACTTCATTATTTGTTCACAAGATGATGTCCTTTTTTTCCTTTCCTTTCCTTTTCCTTTCCTTTCCATAGTATCTGGAGTTTTGGAGTTCTTTGCCTTAGTTCTGTTTTCATTCTGCTGCTGCTTTAGTGGGTGAGTATTTTATTTCTATACTTCTTTTATTTTGCTAGTGACAAGACTATATTTTCGCAGTGTAGAAATGTTCTAAATAAATAAAGGATTATTTGAAAGCAAAGCCAGCATATTAAAGGATTCTATAAATCAATAAGTTCCATAAACTCTAATTTATGTATGGCTCCAGGTTAAAAAGTAATATCCCCAATGTATGCTACTATAATGATTTTTAATCTGGTTAGAACAATTTGTCAAGTTATATTAATCCTTTGGGAAAATAATTGAGTTTAATATCCAGTATAGATACATACTTTTTACCTATTGTTAGCTGTGCATAGCTTTTTGCCATATGAGGTGCTGTGGTTCAAACTAATAAATTACCATAACTACAGATTTTCTGAAGTGCAAACCACTATACTCACCGTACTCTATATTAATTGGCTGGCTGGGGAATTCTGGAAATTAAACTCCACATATCTTAAAGTTGCTACGGTTGAGAAACACTGTTCCATGGTGTTAAAAACATATTAAGTACCACACTAAACAATAATTTAGTCTCTTTGACATATCTCATCAACATCTGAAGTCTAAATTGTAGTCTTGAGAGAAGCAACTCAAAAATCTGCCACATTTTTCTAGTTTGTGAATAACAGTCAAATACTTTACATCACTGGTCTCTTGCTACTATGATAGAGAAGATCCAGTTCCACAGTCTGTGCATTTCCAAGTAATTTACAGGATGAAAAATCTAATCCCAGCCAGAACACAGCTTTCACCAGAGCAGACCACATGTTTATCTACCATTATTAGATAGAGAAAGGCTAACCCTCAAGCCAAGGAAACTGGGCTGTAGGGTTTCCAATGATCCATCCACCCAGTGGATTCTTGCCAGAGATATATATTCCAGATCTCAGGTCTTATTTGCCAGCATTCATTGTAAACCAGCATAATGTCCAAGTTATGGTCACTCTCCTCCAGAATAGGTGTCCACACTAAAGGACAGCTGGACAAAGAAACCCAAAATAGATGACTAAAAGAACATGAGTTAGTCTGTACTATGTACATTTGGTTTCACAGTGAGAAAAGCTTGTCTACTTTGAATTTTTAGAACTCTCAGCCCTTCTTCCCCAAACAGATAATAACTTTGTCCTTTGTCTGCTGGACCTGGAGGTTATTTGTTAATTTTGACTCACCATCCACATGTCAGGCAAACACCATTGTCTGTACTTTTCCCCTTCTTGTATTACTCACTTTGCATTTTGTTTAATGCATTTGTAACCACAGTCTTAGTGCAACTAGCCCATGGCAACTAATAGTATAGATTCAAGCTGCAACAATAATCACAATAAACAATAAAGAAACAAAAGTGATATCAGATATGATAAAATCACTGACAATTATTATAATTAAAATAACTTTAGTGATAGATTAATATATGCTGCAGCAATCAAATCATGAATTCACTAATGGGAAAGACTAAAATATAAACATAACCCATTAACCTTTTCTGGCATGTGACTTGGGAGAGAGGAAATGGAACTTGCAATAGAAGGGCTAAGAACATGCAACAATTCTTTTGAGAATGATCAAATCTTCAGATTAATAATGCACAAAGAAGCCATTCTTTCAAGTAGCCACAGCCAAGCCATTGAGGATAACATGGACTTCGAATTTTATCCAGAAATCTAATGAACGCAGCTTTGCTAGAACAAGTGTTACATGCTCCATTTAGTTAACACCAGAAGAAGCCTGTCACCCACTGCAATTTCCAAATTTCCAGTAGCATTGCCCCTTAAATTACATTTTTTGTATTCTACATTTTTTGTATTCCACACTAAATAATACGAGAAAGATTTCTTCTTTCTTTTCTTCCATTCCTTACTATTAGTTGTATTTGTAACCCACCCTTTAATTGGATAATGAAATCTAATGGAGGTGTGATATATAAAGGGAAACAAACTTCACTGTGCATATCTGAGCATACATGCACGAAAAATAGATGTATTTGGTAACATGCGGACAAAAATTACATGACAAGAGAAAATGGCATCCCAGCAGCCTCAATGGAGTTTCTGTGAATCATGGTTTGCATTCAAGTTAGCCAACTGCTTATTTTTTTTAATTAGTAAAGGGGGATGTTTGGCAGTGGGAGGACTGAGAAGCAGTCAATGATTTCAGAAATACTTCGCTACTCAAGGAAATATGGAGTTTCTATCATTTTCCAATTTCCAAGGAGCAGCATGCATATTAAATACTATCATATCATGCAGTGTGCATCACACTGTGCCATAGTTTGTTTTATTAAGGAAGCCATAGAGTTTCAGTTCATATATAATGCTAAGTCATAAACCATGTTTCATAAATAACAGTTACCAAGTTTGTACTACATATGTAGCCAAAGCAAAACAAATCATATTACAGTTTATCATGAAAGGTTAATAAAATTACTAAGAAGGATTTTCAGGATTTCAGGAGTGGGGGACAACATTAAAGGGGCAGGTTGATCAGGTCGGATGCAGAGATGGCTGCCAATTTTAAAAGGTCACAAGGCCATGGGAAAGATTATTTGGCCTGACACATCATCTGAATTATTTTAATTTGTTTAAGCTAACTTTACTTTTTAATTTTTAATCAAACTTTTATTTGCTTTTTTCCAGTGTTTTCTTATTTATTCCATGTTCAATTCAAATTCATTCTAATTATACGTAGCAGTGGGGATTATTTACATTCTTGGAGTCATGTGCTTAAGTACCTTTTTGTCTAGAACTGCCATTTTATGCTGTGCTTTTCAAGCAGCAATTAGTGCTTTTGCTACAATTAACCTTCTGAGTGACCTTTTTGGCAGTATAAAATAATTTTAAATACGGCATTCCATTGCCTTAACAATATATATAGCTACTGGAACCATCTGCTCTTATAAATTCATTGTGACCTTTTGTTGAGTTATTTTGGTAGATAAATAAGAAATCTGACTTTTTCTTAGAAAGCTTTCAAATCATTAAGCTTTCCACTGAGTTAATAGGAAATGTGTTTTGGAAATGTTGATTTTAGCAGTTACTGAGTTACTGCAAAGTCCTGTTAGAAATTTGAAAAAAAAACAAAATGTCAACATAGAAGAAGATGCATAAAGGAACAAAATCTTATCCCACTCATGGCTCCCAGGTGGTTTTATCTAAAATGAAGCAGAGAAGGAAGGATTCTTTTGAGGCAGTCCAGAAGATGGATAACAGCATTAACCTTTATCAATGGATAACCTACTCTCAATACTGTGGTATACATTGCATAGTAATACTTAATATATGCCACTGACAGAGCAACTGCATACTATATAAAATAAGGCAATGTGCATTTAGCAAGATACACTAAATATTTTTTCTGCTTGCCCAGTACAATCAATTCACTTCAGTTTGATTCAGTTCAGTTCTCTGAATACCTCTTTGTTACCACATAGGTTTTTAAGTATATGAAGTACCGGTATATGATTGATTGATTAACTGAATTTATTATTATGGTTGTTCTTTTCCTCTCTTTCCTTCCACTTTTCCCAGCATTATACTCTTTTCCAGAGAAGTAGGTTTTTGTATTATGTGTCCAAAATAAAATAATTTGAGCTTAATCTTTAGTGCCTCAACAGAAAACCCTGGGTTGATTTGTTCAATCATATATAAGTGATACTTGGAGTGTATGGGTAATTTCACATCACAATTTTCTCAACCTTTTTCAGTTTCTGGTTCTGGAAAAATAATGTATGTAAGGGAAGTGGACTTGCCTTTAAACACAGCATCCATATTTTCCCCCAACTCATATTGTATATTCCTTCTTGACTCTTTTCCCATCCTCTGTACATTTAATAAAAGTCTAAAGAGAAGCTGATTGTACATGCACATAGGCTGTTCTATGAGGTCAGAAGCTTTATGGTATTGGGTTTCATATGGAGATGCCTATACAAGTGAAGCCCACTTGCTGTGGAACCAGTGTTTCAACCAGAACCAGTGTGCCGACAATAATATGAATCTCTGTTTATTATATAGACACATGAGCACTTCATATGGCTGATGCATAAGCGAGGTGCTAAGTTTTCCTTCATCCTTTGTGTCCGACTTTCAAGGTAAGCCAGGTAAGGTAGACACCGGAAAAATTTTAGGAATGTTACTTTATTGTTGTAGTTTATTATAAAATAATCTTGAAAGCCTGCTATAGTTACTCTCAGACCCATCATATACCAAACAAAATAAACGGAAGATTAGTCTGACTTCACTTGCAGAAATCACTGCAAGCAAAGCTTTCTACATCCGAAGTTTTGGCGTGAGGTGTCATCTCTACGCAGATGACACCCAGTTATACTTCTCCACGCCAAACCAACCCA
>JANHFL010009346.1:11067-26732 GCA_032468155.1 Oxyrhabdium leporinum | reverse complement strand
GGACAAATGGCAAAAGTTGTGGGACAGAAACTATAAATTGACAATGTCCACTGCATATAAAGAAAACTTATACAAAAGTTTTATAGATGGCACTTTCCCCCAGCAAGATTAGCTAGAATGTTTAAGAATATGTCGGCCAAGTGTTGGAAGTGCAACCAAACCCCGGGCTTGTATTACCACATGTGGTGGACATGTCTGAAAGCAAAAAAAATATTGGACTAAAATACACACCTGGCTACAAAAAAATGATAAGGGAACATGTAGATTTAAAACCGGAAATTTTTCTGTTGGGCATCATACCAAACAAATAACAGTAAAAAGAATGCATATTTAATAATACATGTATTAACAGCGGCCAAAATAGTGTTCACACAACTTTGGAAGGGCGAGGAGATCCCCACAGAAGAAAAGATAATAACAAAAATTTTAGAATGTGCAGAAATGAATAAACTAACATATGAAATTAAAGAAAAAACACACTGAATATTTTGAGGTATGGGATCTGTTTTATCGATGGTTAAACAAGAGAAACAGGAGTTAGAACTTTGAAAACTACAAGAGAAAGATTAATTTTAATATTAGGGTTGACCACTGTAACTTATGAATTTTAATTTTGATTAGTACTAACAATATATATTAATATTATGAGGGAAAAGCACTGTTATTTTAAGATTGCTATTAGAGAATACTACGTATTATTATTACCACGATGAATATTACTCAAAAGAATTGTAACCAGACAACACAGTCTATATGGATTTTGAACATGTTGCTCTATTTATATTAATAAAAAATAAAAAAGTGAATTCAAAGAAATAATTTCAAAGCATTTCTTTGAAAACCCTTATAGAAAATATTTCTGTCACAGGACAACGCAGGTACCAGTGGCAACACAGTTCAACCCTGAGCTATCAATATTCTCTTCTATCGGTACAATGATGCGGGTACTGTATAAAGGTAAAGGTTTCCCCTGTGCAGTCTGTCGGACTCTAGGGGGCGATGCTCATCTTCGTTTCTTAGCCGAGGTAGCCAGTGTTGATTTTGAAACATACAGCACATTTTTACTGTCATTACAGTGCCCGTAAATTCTCTTTTTGAAATCTTCGTATATCTGTCGCTTTCGAATAAAGGCAAAATCAAATGATCAAACACTTTAAAAAATACCCACACAGCACAAGGAAATAGTTGGATATGCACGCCTTCTCACGTCTCCTACGCGTCCCATCCCACCACCCCATTCAGGCGTGGCTTCTTCTGGTGCACAAGGGAAAAAGAGGGCGACCGCACCGAGTGAAAGGCCGCTTGGTAATGTGGGGCAAAAACGGCTGGAGGGGGCCGATAATGAGCGGGCGTTGGCAGCAATCACGTGGCGGCGGCGCCTTAGCCGGGCGGTGGGTTCGGAAGGTATAGTGTGGCGAGTTCCTACAGGGCGACAGCTGAGACACTAGAGAAGTGCGGGCCCTGTAGTCGTTAATCAGGCGAGGAAAGGAGCTGCTGGGAAATACGATCCGATGCTTTCTTTCCCCTTGTTATCCCTGGGATGTGCCTGGTGGTAACCCTAAATCGACCATACTCGAAGGCTCCCAAGCTCTCTGTTCCCTAGAGGCCGAGCTGTTTTCTATAATATGCATTAATCGTAATTATTAAGTTGTTAAATAAACATATTTACGTTAGTAATTGGCATTTAACATTCCCAAAATTAATAATTAGCAAAAATGTTTTCATAATATTAAGTAATGAATTTAGGGACCAATTCAAACAAGCAAAAAACGGGTGTACATGTGATTGTAGTGATATTTATTACCAATAAACACTAATCTGAACCATGAGGTAATTAAAATACAGTCAGTGAGAGCCTAAATATATTCATCCGCTAAAATATGAATCAGCATCTTCCCCCATTCCCTTGTCTGTCATCTCTTTTTAGATTTCACCAGGCACTACACACAGTTTGAAGCTATGCTGCCTTAGGGTTGGACTGAGACAGAATGACTGGCCCAAAGTCGCCCAGCTGGCTTTCATGCAGTCTCCACTATACCAAGCTGGCTCTTAATTACCCTAACTTTCGTTGGATGACAAATTCTGTCAAGCAAGATGTTAAAAAAAAATCCTAATTGGTCTTGCTGATAACTTTCCTTCAAATGTGAAGGAAGGAAGAAGAGGATCAGTTATCTTTGACTCAATAGTAATCTAGGAACAACTTTGCCGAGCAAGTGGAAATAGCAGAAGCATTGGGCCAACATAATGTTAGCATTTTTAATTTTAAGGAAAACAAAAATGTATAATTATCAAGCACATTTTGGGGACTTTTTGTTAAAATAGCAGATTTTAATATATTTAGAGCAATGACAAGTAGGATTCTATGGCACAAAAAACTAATGGCAAACAAGTTCAAATTTTCTGAGAATTTTGAATATTGTAGCATAATTGTGAACTACTCCATTAGGGAAAAAATAATGGAGGACAGCAGAAATATACCATGTAAAAAGCTTAGTAAACATCCAAAAACAAAAAAGGACAAAACAAAGAGAAAAGTCACAAATAGGCAACCTGTAACTATTGATGTCAAGAAGGTAATAGCAGAATCATATGATGTTAGCAAAGAATGCATGCAATGACAAAATAGCATATTTAGATAAATTCAGAATAAAACGGGGGGAAAATCAATATGCTCTTCAGGGTTTTTTTTGTTAATGGCTTGTATAAATAGATGGTGGATCTATCAAATGTGTGATTGACATACATTTGGATGAAATAAGCAGAGTACTGAAGAAGGCAGAAATAAAACTAATGAAATAAATATAAAGCAGCAGTATAATGTGGCTTCAAAGCAATCAAATACAATTTAAAGCTGCATCAACTGAAATATAATTGTCAAAACAGGAAGCCATTCTTTTGCCTTTGTTAGATTCCATCTCAAGTGTTGTATCCAGTTTTGGGCAACATACTTTAAGAAAGATTCAAAGGCAGGCTCAGAAAAAGGCAATGAGAATGATCTAGGGACTGGAAACTATATCCTATGTAGATAAATTAAAGGAGCTTGGGATTTGATCCTGAGAAAAAGTGACAAAAGTGTATGTACAGGTAGTCCTTGCTAAAAATTTGTAATTCGGACCGGAATTCCATCACTAAGTGAGGTGATCATAAAGTGTGAAGTAATTTGATCATGCTGCTTAGCAATGACTTTTCCAGCAGTCCCCAGTTGCAAGGACTATGAAAGTCATCAAACAAGGACTTCATATGACTGCAGCTTCTGATTTCCTGCTGGTTTCCCCATTGACTTTGCTTGTTGGAAGCTGAAAAGGAAGGTTGCAAATTGTGATCATGTGACTGTGGGACACTGCAACAGTCAGAAATCTAGGCTGGCTACTGAGCAACCATATCATGATAACATGATTGAGGAGGTGCTGAAATGGCCAGAACATTGAGGGCCATCCGTAGATACTATTTATTCAGCTCCTTTGTAAATTTGAATGGTTGCTGAATGAGTGATCATTAATTAAGGATCACCTGTAATGGAGCTGTCCATATACTTGAAAGGATATCATTTTCATTTATATAGGTCATAGAATAATGAATTTAAGTTATAAGAAGGCAGATAGCAATTGCACTGATGTTGGGGGGAAAACCCTTTGCCAATAGTAAGAGCAGTTCAACAATTGCTTGGTGTGTGGATGAATTCAAGAGGAAGCATAATTGGATTCCTATATAGAGCACATGGGTGGACGTGATGGCCTACATAGCCTCTTCCACCTGTATGAGTCTAGGTATAGAAACATTTAGATTGATGCAACAAACTTTTTCTCCTTCTTCCACAGATAACTATATCAGCAGCATCATGCCAAGTCCTAGGAACAGTCCAAAGAGCATACATGAGAGACGGGCTTATGGCAGTAGGCTAGAGTTCTTGTCATTGACAAATCAGAGAGGCCCAATATCCCCAGAAAATATGTCTCACCATAAAGACTCTCCTACTAGTACTGGCCCTCAACAGGCTTTACCTGAAGAGGACTGTATGAAGCTCAATCCTTCTTTCTGGGATATTGCCCTGCATTCTCTTTTGGCTGTTGATTTGTGGGCCTCTAAACTATTGGGTGTATGTGCTGGAGAGAATTCCCCATGGGGCAGCGTCCGTCCTCTCATGATGGTCATAGAGGTGTCAGGACATGGAATTCCTTGGCTAACTGGTACATTGTACGGGCTTTACAGAAGTGGCAGCTCAGCAGGTCGTGAGCTGCTGTTCAATCTACTCTTTGGTAAGAGCCTTCTTTGCCTTACCCAGTGGAGGTTTTGTTCCATATATTTATTACTTCTTTGTCTTGTGATGATTGGCCCAAGATGTGAATAATATCACAGAGAACTGGTAGACATAAGAATAATATTTTCACCTTTCTATCCTTTGATTTTCTTTGTAGATAGTTTCCATAATAGTGAAAATTCTTTTATATGGACATGATGCAGTACTGTTTGTTCTCCCAGATTCAAATTGGTTTAAAAACAGCATTGTGTGTTTTGGTTGAACACTGTAATGCAGAAGCCCTAGGAATTAATTAAGATAAAACTAAAGTACTGGTGTTTACAAAATGCCCTAAAACGCATATCTGTAAATGAAATAATCATCCAATAAAGCAGGTCAAGTAATCTTAAAATCATATTTTGTGCCATAATAGGCAAACTACGCATGGAATACATAATACAAAAAGCTCAGCCACAGCCCTCCAAATATTCTTCTTTGCCAAAGGGCTATTGTATACTCCTGCTGCACTGTGAGTACATTCAGCCCATGTTTGGACACAATTATTATTTGGTGCATATATAGGCCCTAACAAGTACTTTACAAGGGTACATATTAAGTTCCTCAGATCCTCTTCCAAATCCTGTGTTGTGTTTCAGTTGTGATATTCCATCATGGCACCAACAGTAAAGTTGAATGTATATTTTCAGATATTGAACTAAATTGCTTTTCCTCCTCTAAATCCTCAGGTCCTTAATGACAAGTTTGTTTACTTCTGGTCCATGGTATAAAAAACCTGAAACTTTGGGAGATTTCCTTAACCCGTGTGCACATGCTAGGGCAAGAATTTACTGTAAAAATAGTAATAGCACCTCTTCACACTGGAAGACATCCTTAACTACTGTGGAAATGTATGCCATTAATAAATCTTTGACATTTAATTCTGACCTTTTTAACTTTTGAAAGGCCATTAAAAGATTGGAATGTGTTTCAAGTACACATTCATTAATACATTCATTACAAAAAGATTGAAAAATCATCTCCATTATGCTAAAGAACTTCTGGCTCCCCATCTTGCTGTAAAATGAGTTTGCTGCAGGACAGTAAAAAAAGGTTCTTGGATCTACTATTTTTCTCAAGATTTGTTTGCTTATTTCAGTTTCTCTAAAAGATGCTATAGCGTTTGACTTGATTAATAGTTTTAATGTTCTTGGCTAATTCCTTGGTAGATATTATAAACAACCTACTTCATTCACTTTGTTTTTTTCCTCAGAATAGTGCAATTATATACGCTGTTGAAAGAGTGCTGTGTATTGTCAATCACTTATTGGCTTTGGAAAGCACAACAGGACAATGACAATGACAGATTTAGAAAAGTATTGGAGCTGAGTTGGAGTCTCCCTAAACTATGAATTGTAGGACATTTTTTACTCCAAATTCAACAGGCACCAAAATTATGGCAGTATTGGTATTTTGTAGGACATTCAGAATCTTTGCACATTTTCAGAAATGGGCTGCATCAAGCTTTTGAATTGTGTAATGTATAGTTTGAACCTAAAAAGTCCTCTAAAACTGAGTAGAAGGCAGGGTGATTACCTAAATTAGGTAACAGTCTGATTTGCCTCCTGGTCAGCTGCCCTCAAAATGGTTGAGCTGAATGAGAAGAGGCATGATGTCCCAAGATATTTCCCAGAGTTTAACTAGCGGCAACAGCAATAGACTGTTTTCCAAGGCTGCCATGACATGAGAAGCTGGTGGTGGTAGCAGTTGATTCCAGCATTAGAAAAAGGCCATGGGAGACAGATGGGAGAAGCAGCCTATTAATACAGGTAGTCCTCACTTACAACAGTTCATTTAGTGACTGTTTAAAGTTACAATGGCACTGAAAAAGTGGCTTATGACCGTTTTTCACACGACTGTTGCAGCATCATGTCACCTGATCAAAATTCTGATGCTTGGCAACTGGTTCATATTTATGATGATTGCAATGTCCTGGGATCATGTGATCGCCTTTTGTAGTTGCCTGACAAGCAAAGTCAATGAGAAAGTCAGATTCACTTAACAACTGTGTTACTAAACAACTGCAGTGATTCACTTAACAATTATGGCAAGAAAGGTTGTAAAATGGGACAAAATTCACTTAGGAAATGTCTCACTTAGCAGCAGAAATTATGTGGTCAATTGTGGTCCTAAGTCAAGGATTACCTGTAATGCGGCCTGTTAAAAGAAATTCCTGTATTGTATTTCAATTATAGCTAAAGTGGGAAATGGTAGCTGTCTGGCAAGACCACAAAGTCAGCAGGGACTATTCAGGCATCTGGGTTTTGATAAGACCCAGCACTTTCCCTGTGTAGACATAATGACAGTCAAGGTACCTGGACAAATGAGCATTGTGGTGAAGTGGACCTAGATGTGGAAATATGCATAAAGTTCCTGGGTCAGAATATTTTAATATTTTAAGTATAATTTCTCAGGTATGGAAAGCCATAGTTATTATATGATTGAAAGCCTACAATGTTGCTGCAAAAGCCAAAAGAATCCTATTATTTGAACAGGCTTCACTAAAACCTAAAATAATGTAATTGGAACATTTCTGCATCTGAAAAGTGAATTCACAGGCAATACTGTTATTTGTTGGGTTTGAAGCTCTGTAATTTATAGTGTTTCTCTTTATCTGAAAGTTGTTTCTTTGCTTTATCTCACAGCTCTGATTCTTGATCTAGTTTTGGTGGCAGCAGTAAAAGGACTGGTGAAACGAAGACGCCCAGTCCACAACAAGATGGATATGTTTGCCACTGTCTCTGTGGACAAATATTCCTTTCCTTCAGGTCATGCTACCAGAGCCGCCATGGTGTGCAGATTTATATTACATCATTTTGTACTTGTAATCCCTCTGAGAGTGCTGGTTGTACTTTGGACCTTCATAGTGGGAATCTCTAGGGTCATGCTTGGCAGACATAAGGTAACAGATGTGGTCTTTGGGCTAATCATGGGCTACATGCAGTATAATGTGGTGAAATATTTCTGGTTGTCACCTGTAAATGCTCCTGTCCTCTTTGCCTTGTGGAACTGATGGTTCTTGAGGGAAGAGGAATATTTGTCTTAGTATAAACATTTGTGATACTTCATCTGATTATCAAATAAAATGAGTAGAGCCAAGATTTTCACAATATGTGTGATCTAACACATAAAACAACACAAACCTATACTTTGGGATGACAGAACATTGGAACTGCTTTTAGTCAAATCAGCCACTCGTGCTGTCCTCTTATTTTTATAGGATTTCTGATTAGGCTAGAAATAATTGCTTGAATTAATAAAATGAGTCTGCTTGTACCACAATAAGATACAAAAATGATATAAAATTATAAATGCTATTGTCAAACTGATTCCATAAATGGTATGTATTCCAATTAGTGCTGATAGCTTTTGATATTCAAATAATAGCATTTACTGTAGTTTTAGCTATTCTGACATATAAGTTGATCAGTTCTTTTCTGCAGAGCTTAAAATTTTGCTTTATAAATCATATCAATTTCTTAATATATAGTCATGTGAAAATGAAAGTACACCCTCTTTGAGTTCTATGGTTTTGCCTATCAGGACATAGTAAAAATCATGTAAAACACAGTAGACATCACAGTAAAACACCATGTCATCATTTTTTACAAAGAGAAAGCCAACATGGAGAAGCCATGTGTGAAAAACTAAGTACCATGTTTCCCCGAAAATAAGACCATCTTATTTTTTTTTGCCACCAAGAAAGGCACCAGGTCTTATTTTTTGGAGGGGATGTTGTCCATTGACTCACATCACTTGCGTGTGTTGCCCCCGGCCTCCTTTTCACTGTCAGAGGCCTTCAGGAACTTCTGTGGCCAGCAAGGCCTGCAAGGCTTTCCTGAAGGCCTCTGTTATCAGCTGCAGAGGCCTTTAGGAAAGCCTTGCCAGCTGCAGAAGAAATGGGCCGGCAAGGCAGGGGTTGGGGTATGCAAGGCCTGGCTGCAACTGTCCGAAGGTAAGTAGTAGGGCAGCTCCACCCCCCATTTCCACCCTAGCTTACTTGTTACCCATGCACCCTGGAGTGGATGGGGTCTTAATTAGGACTTATTTTGGGGGTAGGACTTATATTGGGCACATGTGTAAAAAATCAAGCTTGGACTTACTTTTGGAGTAGGTCATATTTTTAGGGGAACATGGTACACCTTATAATTCAATAGCATGTAGAACCATCTTTAGCACCAATAACTTGAACTAATTGTTTTCTGCATGACTTTATCAGTTTCTCACATCATTGTGGAGGAATTTTTGCCCATTTACAACATTGCTTCAGTTCATTGAGGTTTGTGGGCATTTGTTTATGAACAGATCTCTTGAGGTCCTACCACAGCATTTCAATTGGGTTGAGGTCTGGACTTTGGCTGGGCCATTGCTACAGCTTTATTCTTTTCTTTTTCTGCCATTCTGTTATAGATTTTCTCATGTATTTGGGATCATTGTCCTGTTGCATGACCCAATACTGGCCAAGCTTTAGCTGTTGGAAATTTGACATTTGGCCTCACATTTGACTAGAACAGCGGTTCCAATCTTTGTGATTTGGCGGCTGGCTGGGGGGAATGAGGGGAATAGGGCTGTAGGGGAATAGGGGTGAGCTGGCACATGTGCTGTAGGGGAATAGGGGTGAGCTGGCACATGTGCTTGCAGCTCCACTCACCTGAGAGAGAAGCTTTGGGGTGCGATTTCACACTCCTTTAAGCTTCTCTGCGCCAAACTTTTGCAAAGGGATGGAAGGCCTGAAGCAGCGTGAGATTGCTCCCCCAAAACCTTTCGTCCGTTTGTAAAAGTTTTTGGAGCAGAGAAGATAAGCCTTTGGGGCCGCAGTCTCATGCTCCTTCAGACTCACCGAGGCTGTCAGATACCCCAAAAGCGGATCAGGTGTCCTGCACAGGCAGTCTCAGTGAGTCACACTCAGACTCTACTCTCACCACTCAGCTTTTGGAGCATCGGAAGCAGATGGCTTGGCAGCCTGACTCGGGGGGTGGGGTGGAGAGGGGAATTGGGCCACGTGAGCAGCAGGCTGGTGCTCACACACGTGCGCACAGCTCCACTCATGCAAGAGAGAAGAGAATCCTTTGGGGTACCACACGAAAAGTGGAGCTGAGTGCATGCATCAGCCTGCCTCTCACATAGCCCAGTTCTGAATAGCCACGGCCCGGTAGTATGCTGCAGCCTAGGGGTTGAGGACCTCTACTCTGGAATACTTTGGCATAGAGAAGAGTTCAAGATCGACTCAATGATTGCAAGGTGGGTGGATCCTGTGGTTGCAAAACAAGCCCAATAATCACCCTCCACTACACACACACAACAGTGCTTGACAGTTGATGAGATATTTGTGCTGATTTGCTGTGTTTGGTTTTCACCAAATGTGTACTGTGCATTATGGCCAATTTTCTCCATTTAGGTCATCTGTCCAGGCAATGTTCCAGAAGTCTTGTGATTTGTTCAGATGCAACTTTGCAAACCTAAGCTTTCCGTGTTCTTTTTAGAGAGAAGAGGCCTGGCAATCTTTCCAAAGAAACATATATCAGTGTTTTTCTAATTGTATTGTATTGTTAATGAACTTTAAGATTTAACACACTAACTGAGGCCTATGGAGTCTGAGATGTAACTCTTGGATTTTTTTACAATTCTCTTGAGCATTGCATGATCTGACCTTGGAGTGAATTTGCTGGGACATCCACTCTTGGGAAGATTGACAATTGTCTTGAATATTTTCCACTTGTGAATAATCTTCCTCACTTTAGAATGATGGACTTTAAGTTCTTTAGAAATGGCCTTACACTCTTTCCCAGATTGATGGGCAGCAACAAATGCTTTTCTAAAATCATTGCTGATGCCTTTCCTCTTTGGCATTGTGTTAACACACACCTCAATGCTGGAGATCAGCAGACACCTAAAACTTCGGCTTTTATAGAGGGTAGTCACACTTGCTGATGATCAATTGATTAAGAGCACCCAATTAGCAGCTTCTGGATGCTACTTAGCCATATCTAGGGAAGCAGTAAGGGTGTACTCAGTTTTTCACACATGGCTTTTCCATTTTGGCTTTCTTTTTGTAAAATAGATGATGATATGGTGTAATATGTCATGTGTGTTGTTCATCTGAGATTGTATTTTCCTATTTTTTAAGAACTGCTAAAGCTCAGATAATTTTTACTATGTCCTGATACATAAAACCATAGAACTGAAAGAAGGTGAACTTGATTTTCACATGACTGTAGCTTTTGTCACAGCCGCTTTCCTATCAGAAATATAAATGGTGAAAAAATAAGATTTCATTTTTTTTCAAGACATATTTTAGTTGCATTAGGAAAAGGAAGTGAGCTACGGTATTTAATCACTCCATCAAAGATTAGAAGGAAGACAAATCTAGAATACCTCTGAAAGCATTCTGTACGACAGAAAAATTTATACTTCAGTGATGCTAGGATATATAGACATTAAAAACCAGTTAAAATATTCTTAGTTGTAGACCTCTAATGTGTTTTATTAAGTATTTTTAAGTAATTTCATGTGACCAACCTGATTTTTCAATCATTTTTGCAGTAGTCATTAAGTGAATCACTATGGTTGTTAAGCAAACTCATGGTTGTTAAGCAAATACCACAGTCATTAAGCAAACCAGTGGTTTGGTAGCAGTGTGGTTTTGCCACTTTTCAGCAAAACTATCATAAAATGCATCTGTGTGACTGTGGGATCCTGCAAGTAGCCATAGAGGCAGCTGGTTCAATCAAAAGGTCAAAATCCAATCCAAAATTCAAACAGCCAAGACAAGTTTGTCATCCAGTCCAAAGACCAAGATTTCTTGTTTAAATAAAATATACTAGAACAGTTTATATTTCCCTTGCATCATAATAAATTGTATACATGGGAATCATTCTTGCTTGAATTTGATTAAATTTCTATTGTGAATATATGCTATTGATTTTTTTTCTAGATTTAAGCTCCCTGTTGGATATTGTCAGAATTGTGTCTTTTATCCAAGATTGGGCTAAATGTATTCTCAATACAGGGAGCGTGTATGAGTAAACAATGCTGCTTTTTGTTAATATATTCTGGAATTATAGTAAAAATAATCTCCACACTTTCTTAATAATATGTATATCTTTTCAAGTACTATGGAGCTTTTTATACTTTTACCATGTTATGTTAAACTTTTCCTTTTTTGTCATGGCATTTCCAATGTTTATTACTGTATGATTTATCTATCTTGGAGATTATAGATGTTGTGTATCAACTATAAAACATTTTATACCAATTTTCTCTTTATTATGTAGATTTTATATTTGTTTTGTGTCTCTCTGTCCTATCTACATAGGATTTCTATATCCACTCTAGCTGATGGTATTGGTTTTGTATGAGCATTTCAAATGCTGTCATTTTTGTTACTGTTCTTCCCTCCTTAATATGAAATGTTATCCTTCCAACAACTGTGATATATGATCAGCTGTGATATATATCACATATATAAATGTGATATATGATCAGCTGTGATATATTGTGGCCTTCACTGAATATATTTCTTACTGTGTCTTTAATCTATTCAATGAATCTGCATGGACCATGTCTGCATACATGATTATATTTTTCTTACTGTAATTATGTCCAGCGTAAAAAGCATTTGAAAGAAAGGATAATGGTGTAATTGTTGGGCTTACTATTTTCCTTATGGAATCCCATGATTTTATCAAACTGTTGTCTGATTACAGGTAGTTGTGACTCACAGCAGTTCATTTAGAGACCATTCAAAGTTACAATGTCACTGAAAATAGTGACTTATGACTATTTTTCACACTTATAGCCATGCAGCATTCCCATAGTCACATGCTCAGAATTTGGATGCTTGGCAACTGGCATGTATTTATGACGGTTGCGGTATCCTGGGGCCATGTGATCACCTTTTGTGACCATTTGACAAGCAAAGTCAAAGAGGAAGCCAGAATTGCTTAACCACCATTTTACTAACTTCCAACATCTGCAGTGATTCACTTAAAACTGTGGCAAGAAAGGTCATAAAATGGGACAAAAATCACTTAACTGTCTTGCTTAATAGTGGAAATTTTGGGCTTAATTACAGTGATAAGTCGAGGACTACTTGCATATTGTATGTCCTTTTATATTTTTATCCTTTGCATCTTGGTACTGTAAGTATATAAAATCCATTGGCTAGGCCAGCTCCTTCCAAATTATACTGAATAATTTAAAATTTTGAGGAGCAAGCCTTCCTCTGTCTTTTGAATCTTGTAAAAAAATTAACTTTTTCCACTTTTGCCATAATTTAGCATAGTTATTTTGATATATATTTTGCTAAGCATTAAGTGCCTAAATCCTACATTTCAAATCTAACATTCATTTCAATTTTAGGAACACCAAAGTTGCATTACGTATAATATTTATTCTGAGTCTTTGATTCAACATCTATTATATACTTATATAATATCCATTCTTTTCTCTATAGCAGGGGTGTCAAACTCAAGGCCCACGGGCCAAATCTGGGCCGCGAGGTGGTTAGATCCGCCTGCAGTCCTCCCCTGGAAATAGCAAAGGACCAGCCTGCGGCACCTTGGCCAGGCCGACCAGGTGCTGATCTGCCACCTCGTGGTGGCCATCCAGGCCGGACCACGGCCAACCTTAGATCCATGGCGCCACCTCTGCTCTGCCCCCTGGGTATGCGCAGAGGAGGTGATGAGCACACGGGGCCTGGGATCCCTGGGGACTATGTGCTCAGAGCTTCCCTTCATCCAGGATGCCAGCACTTGCGTGCTTGACACCTCCTGTGTGCACGCCTAGGGGTCGGGGCTGAAGCAGTGCTGCACATCTAAGGCTCGCAGCAGTCCAGCCCGGATGGCCGCCACCAGGTTGCAGATCCACACTGTGCCCCAGCGGTGCCTCCACGCCCCACTCACCGGCCTTTCACTGGGACCGCCCCACCCCCACGTGGGAAAGCCACACTGCCAATCTCTCCCCCTCCCCCCATCCCTACCTGAGCGCAGAGGAAGGAGGAGGTGAGAAGGAGACGGCATAGGACTCATGGGGCTTCTGCCTGTCAGCGCGCAATGGGCGGTAGATCACACGGGCTCTGTGGGGGACATGGAAGGCGAATGGCAGTGGTGTGTGACTTCTGGCATTGCTGGGGGGGAGGGAAGCAGATCTGCCCTTTCGGCATCAGGCATGGAGGCAACAAAGGGGAGGGTGGACAAAAAGGGAACCTCCACAGAGGTTTGTGTTTTTTTTTAATGGGCAGAGACTTCCCATTTTGATCCCCTTCCCCTGTCGTTGCTTCTGTGTCTCATGTACCTCTGTGTGACTCTCAGCTCACCTCTCCAACCTGTGCACATGTGTGTGTGTGTGCGTGTGTATGCGCGGACTAGAGGGGGCAGGGGGAGGTGTCTCTCTCCTTGAGGGCAGCCCCATGCCCTCAACACAGACTTTCTGCCGATGGTAGGTTGCAAGCTAACGAAAGCTGGTTTTTGTCAATGCTTGTTTCTTTTTCTCAACCCCCAGCTCCGTGGAAGGCTGCAAGAAGCTCCCATCCCAGCTTATCTCTCATGATCTTTTCCTCTCCAATGTCACAGTGCTGGGCTGCAAGGGGCACACACACAGACAAACATAAACGTGCACGAGTCTGGGAGCTGAAAACCACGATGATGCTATGATCAAAATGGAAAGCCTCTGCTGGGAGCCTCTGGCAGCTTTAAAAAAAAAGAAAGCAGGGAAGGAAGGAGGGGAGGAAAGAAGGGAGGGAGGGAGGGAAGGAAGGAAGGAAGGAAGGAAGGAAGGAGAGGCAACTTGGTTGGAGATGCCCCTGTTTGAAGGAGAAAGCAATTTTGTGTTATGTTTTGTCACAGACTTGGCAATCCAAGTGTAAAGTCTCAGAAGTTTCCTCGAGCCATTGAGATGCCAAAGAAAGTGAGACGCAAGACGAGGCTTGCAAAAAAATAACAGCTTTTAATTTTTTGGCCAAAGCAAAAGCTGGGTGAATACTATTTCCAAAACATAGACAAAAGCATGTAACGAACAGCCACACCCCTGCGAGTGGCTCAGAGTATTATATACATTTTACCCCGTTAGAAACAAGGTTTACCCAATCAGAGACAAAGATTCATTGCCAATGTGGTGTTTAAAGGGTTCTTTGTTCAGGCTCCTGTCTCTGTCTGCCTTATCTATGGAGCATTCCTATAGTCTTGTGTAGGGGGATTTCCCTCCCTGGCCAAGTTGTTTATTCAGCAGAATGCTTTCAGGATTCAAAATCTATGAGGCAGGAAACTTCCTATTCTGGTTCTTTTATCTATGGGGCCTGATATTCCTGGGTAACCATTTATGTTTTCAAGGATGTGCCTAGAGAGACACAGAACCAAGATAACAAGCTTTGCACTAATACCAACCAGTATCAAGGTTACAATTTACTAAGCTAGAATTAGTTCCTAACAATTAATTTCTGACAGTATATAATAATATAAGCAGAAGCCAATAACAAATCTTAATTCCTAATAAATGATTTCTAGCAGTATATCATATCAGAAGCAAACAGCAAATATTGGTTTAATCAATAACAAATACATAGTAGCATAAGCAATTCATAATAAAAGCAAATAGCCAATATCAATTTGATCACTATACTCCTTCGCAAGTTAAATTGGTATTCTTGAATTGTGAGCTCTTAGGAAAGTATTCTCTCCTTGTGTGTTGCAAACAGCCATTTCCAGTGGGGAAAATGGGACAAAACAGAGTGGGGGGAAATATTTTCCTTTGCCATATTTCCAGTCTTAATTTGACCATGGCAGGCTCCCTACAGGAGAGCCCTTTTAAGGATTATGTTAATAGAAAAGCGGAGTGGAACGGAGTGAGACGGGGGGACTCCATCGAGGGTGTAACCGAACCCAGCCTGGGGGGAATTCTACGGAATTAACGCTGTCTCGGAGGGACAGTAAAGAAAAAGCACCATTCGTGGACTCACGGGAGTTAACGCACTCTCTCATGGGCGATCGACAAGGCTTTTAAACTCCCTTGTTGGGATGGCGGCCATAACGGCCGCCATAACGGCCGCTACACAGCTGCGACCAGCCCCGATCGAACGAGTAAGAAGGATGAAAACGGTGTGAAGCGTCTGGGGTAAGAATTTTGAACTTCCAATGCGAAAGACTGGAAAATAAAAGTGCTCGCTCTAGAAAAACGGAAAATAGTTTGACCAACGCGGAGGGTGGAGTTTGTTTGTTTGTTTTTCCTCCCCCTCTGGAGGTAAAGCGGCAAAAAGAAATTTTTAAGATCTTAAATACATACAGGTGACAACTGATGGGACCAGTGTAAGAACATTTTTGGAAAACCGGACTGGGTAGTTAAATATAACATTTTTAATAAAGGTTGGATGTTTTTT
>JANHFL010009346.1:0-10967 GCA_032468155.1 Oxyrhabdium leporinum | reverse complement strand
TTAAAATAGAGTGATTGGCATAAAAATGACATATGGAAATATTGTATAATTTGACTTTTGGTGGAACTAAATAATGAAGGTTGATAACTTGTTATGAAGTTATGTAATAGTGTTAGAATTATATAATTTGGTTAAATGATATAAATATGATGAATATCAATTCATTTGTATTGAAGGTATGATATCCAGATACCACACTGTTCACACAATGATATGTTTGTATAAAGATTTAAAAATTTTAAAAAATACCCCCTCCCAAAAAAAAGAAAGGAAGCGGCGGAGACAAGCGGCCGGGCCGGACCAGTGTCTTGGTCACATGTCTCCCCAAGTGACCAAGGCAAGCAAGCACAGCACCAGAGGAAGCGCCTGCACCCAGCAAGAGAGGAACTTCTCTCCACCGCAGTCCGCAAATGAGGAAATGGCGCCGCAAGCAAAGGTAAGCTCCTGTTGCATTCCCCACCCCACCCCAAGCCTTGCACAGCAGGTGCACGCAGAACCCGAGAGCTGAGCCTGGCCTGTAAAGGCTGAAAGGCGGCCGGTGGAGCCTTGCGACCCTCCCCACCCCACAGGCCGCAGCATCTTACCTTAAACTAGGGATTGAGGAAGCCGGAGAGTAGCAAGGGAACCGGAGCTGGGCCACAAGGGACCGGGCTGGCAAAGGCCTGCAAGCGAGCCAGACGCGAGTGGCCAAAGGAGACGAGGCAAGTAGTGGGTAGATCTATAAGGTGGGGTGGGGCAGGGCTTGGCGGAGCAGGGCTTGGCGGAGCAGGATGGGGCTGGATGGAGAGGGGTGGGGCCAGCCAGGACTGGGATTTGGGGGTTCGCCAAATTCTGCAGAATCTTAGCAAGGAGTTCGCCTGAACCCCCGTGAACCCCCAGCATCCCACCCCGCCATATGTAAGCCACCCAGTATTATTACTGCAAGTTGGGCAGCTATGTAAGCAATCTAAAATAAATAAAGATAAAGGGTATTTTACAATAGTTCAAGAGCTTATCAAATAATTGATAACAGAATGGGCAAGCAATTGTCTTCAATAAACTATTTTCTAGAAATAAAGTCAAAGTAAAATTGCCTTTTTCCTTATGTTGCAGAAATTGTTAAGAAAATAGAGATAAGAAAAAACAAAGGATCATGAACTTACTATGTCTAATCTGATATCTTTACTTCTATCAAATCCTCTCCTCCTTTTAAATGCAAAGATAAGAAAACCATTGTGAGTTATGTAATCCAAAAAAAGCTGAAATATGCAAACATATGGATATACTATGATATATAAAATTTCAGAACCATAGCATTAAAACTTTTATTAGCACCCTTATGTATTTTTGCTTAGAGCTTCCTTCTATTCATTTATAAATCAAAAGATATTGTTCCCTGAAGAGAGGACCTAATAAAAAATGAATAATTATGAAAAAGCCAAAAAACCATATTCTATGGATGTTTAAACAGAACTCTCTCATAGATTACTAAGAAAGCAGATTTATTTTCACAGAGTGTAACTGCAGAATCATTGGAACACTTCAGAACAGAATGTATTCCCTGAGGTTTTTTTAGAACTCATTTATAGCTCTTCCAGGTGCTCTTTGAAAAAGGATATTTTATGAATAAAAACTTTTACATAAGCCTATTTAATTTATAAAGTATACCAACTTCAAATGAAAAGGACAAAAACTGAGCTATAAAGAGAAATTCATGAAATTCAGGTATAAAAATGTATTCATGGATAATTTGCAAAAAAATGAAGTAAACTTGAAATTTCAAGTGTGATTTCTATCCTGGCCAAACCACAAGCAAACTATTTTTTTTAAAAAATGTCTGATTATCCATGGGTCAGTTCATCCATCCATCCATCCATCCTTTGTCTTCCCTTAAATTAGCATGCTTGCTGTAGAATTCTGAGAGTTGAAGTCCACACATACTAAACTACTGAGGTTGAGAAACACTGTTTTAAATGTTGTCCTACCACATTGATACCATAGAATGTTGCCTCTTACCTTTGTTATGATTTGCCCCAGATGCTATTTTCCCCCACAGTGTTACAACAAATATTATTATTAGCAGTTTTCCTTTTGTTGCTTTCTGCAAGTATCTTTTATTCATCCTAGAGGAAAAAAATACACAAAATGAAAAATTTTCCAAATATATTTTTCCACTTTATAAAAATAGTTAGAAATATTTTCAAACATATAGAAATATTTTATCAGTTACTTGCCAAATACAACAGGAAGTTAATCTCTTTAACAGGAAGTCAGACCTAATTCAGTTCATCCACTTAAATCTTTCTGCCCAAACAAAAGTGCTCGTATAATGGTTCTAAACATGTGAGATTCATGGATGGGCATTTAGAAAGACCAAACGAAGATACTTTCACTTGAATGCTACCAAACCAAACCATGAATTCAAAACAAATTGGGTGCTTAATATGTTACTAATACTTTGACTGGAGCACTCCAAAAGGCAACTATATAAATGTTTTAAATAAAAAATAAGTTAAAAAATACTTAATACTAAGGACCAGCAGGAGCTAATTAATTCTACAAGGACTATTAATATCAATTCCTCATTCCTGCCTCCTTGTTTGGACTTTAAGCATTTCCCAAAATTTACATCAATGGGGACAGTACATAAATATTGTTAATTAATTAATTAATATTAAATTAATTATTATTAAATTCAAAGAAACAGAAAAATGTACAATAACATAACTGCCCAATTGTGACAGTGATGATATGTTATCTGTAATAGTTCCAGAAAAAACTATATGTATTACTCAAGCAGTGGAAGGTTTACTGTTGGGAGATAAAGCGGTACAGAAATGTCTAAAATTTTGTCACTAGAGCAAAAAAATAGTGAAGTCAATGGCATCTCCAAAATTAGTCTTCTTAAATAGCCTAATAAAATCACCCAAAATCTTGTTCCAATATTCATAAAATCTTTGCCAATATAACAATGTATATCATAAGATGCACTGCTACAGCAGATAACAATCACCATAACTGTCAGCAAGTGCGATCATGTAATGCAATGAACACCAGGTATTAATAATTAAACATTTACAAGTTATTCTCAATCACAGGAAGAACTATGCTAATAACATTGTGCCTAATAGGCAGATAAGATATATCTGCTCCAAAAAACAAAAAACAAAGCATTTGGTGGAATTTCCGCAATACAATCATTGCAGAAAGCTTCTAGAGCAGTGAAGACTCCAGAATAAAAGTCAGTTTATCTTATTCTATTCAGGCATTTCAAAAATTATAATACACCCAGCCCAATTTCAAAGATTTCTGATTGGTAGAGATGCCAAAGCTTCAAATATAAGCAGTGATTTATACATATACCGGTAAGTTATATAGACAAAAGTGGCCCTCCATATACGAGATATAAGATTTGGGAACTACAAAAAAACCCAAAAGATTTTAGGGAGTTAGTAATTTTAAAACACTCAAGCATGATGACTATTAAGACAGTTGAAAACCAGATATAGCAGAAGCAACCTCATGAAAAAGGGAGGAAATGAAACTGAAGACTCTTCACTCGTGGCATTTTGGCACTATAGGATAGGTTTAGCACTTCTGTGATCCTATACCGTTGTTATTCTTTGACAGCTAACCTGTGATGCTTTTGAAACTTTTGCAAAAAGCCTGCTTATTTTTTGTTCTTTGTTTTATTTGAGATGCAGAACTTCTGTTATACTTTCCATTAGTACAAGTGACAGCTTTAATGTTGTTGCAGGACACGCAAGTGGTTCAAGAGAAGGCAGTGATTTTTCTTTCAGATCTGTAAGGATGACCAGTTGCCTGTTACTTCCTTGCCATCTTCTCTCTTTAGTGGACCGACTGTTTCCTTGATTTTTTTTCTTGTTATTTATGTGTTGGAAGAAACTTTTTTTTATTATCGTTGACTTTTGTTGCAAGTCTTTGTTCATTCTGAGCCTTTGCTTTCCTGACTTTGTCTTTGCAGATTCTGGCTACCTGCTGATATTCTGTCTTAGTTGTGTGTCCCTCTTTCCATTTTTTGTACTTGTCCTTTTTTTCTTTCAATTTGTCAGAGGTCTTTGTGCAGTCATGCTGATTTCTTATTGGATTTCTTGTTTTTCTTATTGGATTTCTTTGTTCTTATTGGATTTCTTGTTTGTTGGCAAGATGGTCTCCAGGGATGCCAGGCCCCATGCATGCTCACCATCTCCTGGGTGAAAGGGATGGAGTGGGGACGGCCCCCTGCCAGCTCTAGGGTGGTGTCTCAAATCTAAAGCTGGCCGATTACCAGCCCAGATGGCCATTGCCACGTTGCAGATTGGTGCCCGGTCGGCCTGGGCCAGGCGGCCACGGGCCAGTCCTTTGCTATTTCCAGGGCTGCCTCGTAGGCCAGATCTAACCACCTTATGGTCTGGATCTGGGCCGCGGACCTTGATTTTGATACCCCTGGTTTAGAGAGAAGGATTTTTGAAATGATGATGTTGAATGCTGAGCTGAAATCTATAAATAAGTCATTGGTGATTCAAGATGATGTAAGATATAATGCAGTGCCATATTTAATGCATCATCTGCCAATCTATTTGCACGGTAAGCAAATTGCAAGGAATCTATAAGCTAGCACTAAGCTTTCGAAGGTTTTCATAAGTACGGATGTTAAAGCAACTGGTCTGTAGTCATTCAGCTCCTTATTGGAGGGTTTCTTGGGCACCAGGATGATAGTAGAGCATTTGAAGCAAGAAGGGACATAACACATCTCTAGTAATTTATTAAAGATCTGGGTGAAGATGGGGGCCAGTTGATCAGCAAGAGGGAGCTATCCTGTCTTGGCCGAGTGCTTTTCCAGACTTTTGTCTGTGAACATCTTTTTCAATGTTTGCACATCTTTTTCAATGTTTAATCTTGAAAGTCCAATGTTCAAGCTTATGGCAGTCCTTTTGAATTGCAATCATTTTGTTGGAAGATATTAAACAATCCCTTAGATTGTTGTTACCTGCATTCTTTCCATTCCAGTCTTTAGGCCATTTACAAAGATACTTTGGATCTGAGCCAAGAATGGAAGGACTTCCATCCAGGATGATGGAAAAACTTTAATGAGCAGTCTTTGTATGCAGTTGCTTAACCACATGCAGATCCACCAAGGCCACAGTACTGACTAGACCACATTTATCCTATATGTAAGGACGCTATGAGAGACATTGCAAAAGTCTTTATTTTTACTGAGATCAACATAACCTACATCTATGGCCTTGCCTACTAAATTAGTTTCTGCCTCTTACATATATCAGATTAGCTTGCTATTGTTTGTTTTTGACCAATATGGTCATTCTTTATCATTTTCTTTCCTATATGCTTGCTAATCATCCTGAAACCATTGGAGGAATTGAGAGTCTTGGAAGGACGGGCTAGGAGATATGCAGATGAAATTGAGGTTGGCAGCCATCTAAAGAAGTAATAGAAAATGGCAACTATTGTTGGATTAATTATCCTTTCCCTGTTATTTCCAAATATATTGGATTATTTATTTTTCCAGGTGTTATTAATATAAAATACATAGAAAGAAATAAACTTGTCCTAATACATCTGCTTTTGGAAACAGAAGATGGAAAAGAAAAGAGTGGCAATTATTGGAGCTGGTTCCAGTGGACTCTGTACTATCAAATGCTGCTTGGAAGAAGGTCTGGAGCCTGTGTGCTTTGAAAGCAGTTATGATATTGGGGGACTTTGGAGGTTCAAGGTAAGTGCAAATGCTCCATAACATTGAAGCTTTACTTCCAAGGGATTGTTGTCAATACTCTCAACCTTCAGCACTGTTTCATGTAGACACTTGGTCTACATTTATCATAGTTAGAAATATGAAAAATATATTTTTATCTCAGAAGCATCCTGAAGATCATAGAAATATGCATGTCAGAATGAAGAGAAGGAAAAGATGCAGCATAGATTTTATGCAGCTAATTTTGTCAAAATTTACAACTTTCCATGAAAACCATTAAGGAGTGCAGCTTACAGAATAGGCAGATGATTTTCTGTGCATAAGAGGGCTGGATACATCGGGTATTGTGAATTTATTTAGAGCTGCATATGTACCTCTTTATGTGCTCATATATTGATATTGAAACTTCACACTTTTATTTGTGGATCTTAAACCTTAAATCATCTCAGACACAGGAAATGAGCAATAAAGTCTGAATTGAATTTCCAGGGACTGAAGAAACAGGAATGCATTTCAAATAATACATATAATAAAAACATATGCAACAAAAATTAAATTTTTATTTGTTGCAGGAGAATCCTGAGGAAGACCGGGCTAGTATTTACAAATCTGTGATCATCAACACCTCCAAAGAGATGATGTGCTTCAGTGACTTCCCCATCCCAGATGATTTTCCCAACTACATGCACAACTCAAAGATAATGGACTATTTCCAGATGTATGCCAAACACTTTGATCTTCTGAAATATATTCACTTCAAGGTAAGATGAATATGACCCTTTTTTTCTGGAGCATTGGAGAGGCACATATGTTCTTTCTACCTTCAAAATGGCAGGGGGCGGACAGGATCTAGGTGAGTACTAGGCAGTTTGGTGTTGACACTGGGCAAAACTCTGGAACAGATTATTTGTGAGCATTTAAAAAAAATGCATTGCTGGGCAGGAGAGTAAATCATGCCAAACCTTATCTAATTTTCTCATAGAGACATACTACAAATGTATTAGCAAAGCATTGTGTCCCGATTAAGAGATATTTGGGTGTCTATTTTACTTTGATCAGACTGCTCATAGAATATACCATATGTTTCTTGGGCATTGCATTGAAGGAAGGACACTGACAAACCGGAACAAAGATGACAACAGTCCTGAAAGAAAAAAACCTATGAGGAAGGATTGGAAGTCTTGGGTATGTGTCACCTAAACATGGTTGAGGTGACATGGTAGCTCTGTTCAAATATCTGAAAGATGTGTAGAAAACAGAGTAGAATTGTTCAGAGCTACACCAGAAAACAAGATACAATAAGTATACTGTAAATGGCAAAGAAGCAGATTTTAGTTGGACATCAGGAATTTTTTTCTAATGGCAACATATGTTCAACAAAGAAATAGCCTTAGAAGCTGATGGGTTCTTCTTTACTGGAGGTGTTTTAATGGGAGATGCGGTAGCATGGTGAAGGGGTTGAACTAGATGGTCTCTAAGGAGACTTTCTCTTCTTATATTCTAGATTCGGTGAGTTTGCCTAATTTTCAGGTTAACTATACCCATTTCCTTTTGAGAGTAACAATCTATCCCTGATGACTAAAATTCCTGTATCTATCAAGTTACACTAAAAGCATTTAATGGACTGGTTACTTGTAACATACTAACGTTTTAGACTGTTATGCTTATCCTTATTCTGTCAACACCTTAAATCAGATTACATCCTAGTACAGGTAGTCTTTGATTTATAACCATTAATTTAATGACTGTTCAAAGTTGCAATGGCACTGAAAAAAGTGACGTACAATCGTCACAGCATTCTCATGATCAAAATCCAGGCAGTATCCCAAGGTCATCATTTGTGACCTTCCCAACTGGCTTTCAACAGGCCAAGTCAAGGGGAAAGCCAGATTCTCTTAACAGCTGCATGATTCATTTAACAGCCATGGCAAAAAAAGTTGTAAAATCAGGTATAACTCACTTAACAGCTGCCTTGCTAGCAATGGAAATTCTGATCCCAATTGTGATCATAAGTTGAGAACTACTTGAAATTAGCATGCTTGGTGAGAGCACATTCTATGTTAAAATATGGATGGGATTTTAGTGTTTTAGGAACTGATTTTAATCCTTCCACTTGTATAGTTGGAGAAATATCATAAAATCATTGAGTTGGAAATGAACATTGAAGTCAACTAGTCCAACAGTATCCAATAGAGAAGTATATCTTAAATGTTTTCCTCTCCAAACTCCTTCCCATATTTAAAAATTATTGAAGAACCCAAAATAACTTTCATTTGTATGGGTTATATTTATCATTTTTACTGTATTGAAATGAGAAATAATGCATTTGTAGAATATTTATTGATTAATAAATAAAATCAGGAAGTTCTGCTTAATGTCTAGACTGAACCACTTCCATATAATTTTTAATTCACTGATTCTCGTCCTACCTTGGGATTAGGCATAGTTTTGATTCTAAATGTCTTCAGATTTCTCTCCCAGCCATTGTAGGAAGTTAGAGTGGTCACACACTGCTCCTGAGCACAAGCAACATATGTGGTTCCCTTCCATGTGTAATCTGCTTGCTTGCTTGCTTAGCCAAGGTGAGTGGAAAATTCCAATCAAATTTGCATCTAAAGCACACCCGCACTTTACTTTCATATAAATCTCATGGAAGAGATCCAGAAATTTATTACAGACTATCTTTCTTAATATTTTGTTCATTTATTAAGGTATGTAAGATGAAACTGATACATGCAGAGACCTGTTTTTCAGGTGTGGTGAAAGAGTTTTGTGCTGTGTCATTTCCAAACTGCAGGATATGTTTCCATCAGAAATATGGAAATACTCCACACTCCACACTCTTTGGATTTTAGGACAAAAACGTTGAGACCCATCTTTCTAACCTTTTAACCTAATTATTTAGCAGACTCCTCTGAAATTTAATCTTAGGGTTTAATTTAGGGTTACTTTTTTATTGGAAAGTAATCCCCAGGCCCATCTCTAATAAATCCTATTAAGTCTACAGTTTTCTAGAGGGAGAAAGATTTTCTGAGCAAATACATAACTGCGTTGATTTACTCTTTTCCTGACTTTCTGCTTTCAGACTAAAGTCTGCAGTGTAACAAAATGCTCAGACTTCTCTACCAGTGGCCAATGGGATGTTACGACAGAATCAGATGGGAAGCAGAAATCATCAGTTTTTGATGCAGTTTTGGTCTGCACTGGACACCACACCAATGCATATCTGCCCCTGGACTCCTTCCCAGGTATGATTTGAAATTGTTAAGAGACTGATATTCCTTTTTGAAATATAGAATTGCACCAAATGGGACAAAAGGCCAGCCCTTGTCTCCAGGGAGGTCCAAATACCCACAGGCACTCCATTTTGCTAGGCTTGAGTCAGAGCTGTTTCACACATCTAGTCCTCAACATCCTCCAGTTATTGGGATAGGATGGGGGTCAGCAACCTGCGGCTCCAGAGCCACATGTGGCTCTTTGGGCCCTCTCCTGTGGCTCCCTGTTGGATGATCCCACCACTGGCTGGCCCCATCCCTTGACATCCCCTCCCACTCATTCCTCACCTGCCTCTTCTTCTGGCCTTTATTGGTGCTGCACGCACCTCGGCCACTGGGGGAGATGCACGAATTACTCTCAACCCTGAGACATTGGCTGGGCCAGCTGCAGCCAATGCTCTGCATCATAATGGCTCCAGGAGGAGGAGGGGATGCTGTCTTCACCATTGTGAAGTGCGCTAAGTTTAAGTGTGCTGCGCAAGGCACCGCAAGAGCAGCGAGCAGGCCATGGAGGCAGCAAGAGCAGCGGCGTCAGCTGCAGCTGGCCCAGCCAGTGTCTCAGGGTGGAGAGAAAGTTGCGCTTCTCCCCATATTCCTCTCGCTGCCTCCGTGGCCTGCTGTTGCTTCTCAGGGCAGGCTGGAGTGACTGGGAGGGGAGGGTGAGGGGCAGGGCCAGCCACAGGTGGGTTCAGCCGACAGGAAAGCCACAGCAGGGGGACGAAAGAACTTCATTTATCTGGGAACCCAAAATGACTCCTGATTTAAATCATATGGTAAAAAGCACCCAAAGAAGAAAAACAGTATCAGCAACAAAAAAAAAATCCCAACCCTTGCCTGTTTTTGGAAATGGTTCAAGTGGGAACACACATGCACAGAGAGAGAAAGAGAGAGAGATGAGAGGGAGAAAGAAAGAAAGAGAAGAGTGAGAGAGAGAGAGAGAAATGAGAGAGAAAGATGAGAGAGAGGGAAAAAGAAAAAGAGAGAAAGAGGAAGGGAGAAAGGAAGATGAGAGAAATGAGAGAAAGAGATGAGAGAAAGAGAGAAGGAGAAAAAGAGGAGAGGAGAGAGAAAGAGATGGAGAAAGAGATGAGAGAAAGGGAGAAAGAGATGAGAGAGGAGGGAGGAAGAGATGAGGGGGGGAGAAAGATGAGAGAGAAATGAGAAAGATGAGAAAGAGAGGGAGAAAGAAAAAGATGAGAGAAAGAGAGGGAGAAAGATGAGAGATGAGAGAGAGAAAGAGGGAGAAAAAGATGACAGAGAGAGGGAGGGAGAAAGAGAGATGAAAGGGAGAAAGAGAGAGAGATGAGAGAAAAAGAGGGAGAAAGAAAGGGAAAGAGATGGGAGAGAAATGAGAGAGAGAGAGAGAGAGAGAGAGAGAGAGGGAGAGAGAGGGAGGAAAAGAGATGAGAGAAAGAGAGATGAGAGAGAGAGAAGGAGAGACACAGAGAGAGAGAGATACCTGTTTAAAAGAAAATACAGGGAGCCACAAAACCTGGATCAGCATGGCTGGGGAAGGGTGTGTGTCATGTGACTAGGTGGGAGTGAGTGATGTCAAGTTGGCCACACCCAGCCAGGTTTCGTGGCTCCTGGTGTTTTGTTTGCTTTGGGAAACGGGTCTAAATGGATCTTTGAGTGTTTAAGATTGCAGACCCCTGGGATAGGACATCCACAGTATCACTGAAATGGCCTGGAGTAACAGAACTTAACAGAATAACAAAGTTGGAAAGGATCTTGTAGGTCATCTAGTCCAACCCCCCACCCAAGCAGAAGAACCTACACCATTTCTGACAAATAGCAGTCCAATCTCTTCTTGAAATTCTCAAGTGATGAAGCTTCTATAACTTCCGAAGGCAAGCTGTTCCATTGGTTGATTGTTTTCACTGTCAGAAAATTTCTCCTTATTTCCAGGTTAAATCTCTCCTTTTCAGTTTCCATCCATTATTCCTTGTCTGGCCTACAGGTGCTTTAGAAAATAGCTTGACCCCTTCCTCTCTGTGGCA
>JANHFL010009344.1:232810-266537 GCA_032468155.1 Oxyrhabdium leporinum | reverse complement strand
AGGAAGCCTAGACTAATTAGAAATTCTATCAACTGTAATGTCAAAATATTGTGCCACAGCCTGGAGAATGCTGGTATTCAATAATTAACCCTCAGAAAGGACATGATCATTTATTTGTTCATTTTACCATTAAGATAAAAACAGTTTTTTTCTGATAGAGTCTACAGCTTCTTCTAAATGCTGCCTTTATATTTAACATCCATGCAGTAATGTTTCCTATGTATAATTTACCTAACCTGAATAAGTTCCCCTTCTTTTTTTATCCAGGTGCCATACTCCTGAGGACTGAATGAATGAAACACTTAAGAAAGGAGGACAAGAATAGCGGGAGAGAAAGATATTCAGTCTGTTTTCATCTGTTTCCTGTTGTAGTTTAACTTGTTTCCTCCTCCCATCCCTAATAGTGAGAAGCCATTTTTTTTCTCCCTAGGAACCTTGAAGAACCTATAGATTGTTTCCACCCAGAACTAATTTTGTGCTGAATCACAGAGTAGCATTCAATATAACTGGCACTTAAAAGCACCAGGCAGCATATGCCTAGGTATGGTGTCAACAGGGGAGCAGTGAATGATACACACTATATTGGTGCATCGTTCAGTTGCTCCAAGGGCCACAGCCAAATTTCTTTGTATTATTATTCTATTTCATTAAGCAAGCAAGGTGATTTCTGATTAAATTACTGTATATATTTTTGTGAAGGTTTATGCTTATGTGAGATCTTAGCCTTATTTATTTCTTACCCTTACTTTTGAATCAGCTCCTGGAGATAAAGATTGCAGGGTTTATGGCATTTCATAAATCCTTTTTACTTATAGATTGAGAAGGTATTACAAGGATGCAGTCACCCAGAAAGAGGTCATAAAAAGAACAATGTGACCCCTACATTACCAGCCAGCTGCAAAAACACAGAACTGCTTTCCTCGGCTGTTCTATTTAAATTGCTCCAATTTCTGTTATCCTTGGCATATATTAATATAAGCAAAGGAATTTCTGCAAACAGTTTCTGGCTGTCCTGAATATTTATAGTCTGCAGCATTTGCCCATCACCCATAATCAATTGCCGATAGATTACTTTTCATTCTTAATTGAAAATTAAGAGTCACAGAGAGAAATTTAAAGGTTTAAGCTCTCAGTATGGCGGATGTTCAACTTTGTCCTCTGAAAATGATTAGAGGCATCTTCTTTTTAAAGTTTGTGGGGGATGAGGTGGGTCTCACTTTCCTCTAAAGCAGAGGTGGGAAATTATGACCTCTTTATGATTTGTGGACCAACTCCCAGAATTCCTGAGCCAACATGGCTGGCTCAGGAATTCTGGGAGTTGAAGTCCACAAGTCAAAAAAGGGCCATAGTTCCCCACCCCGTCTCCAAAGCAATGAGAAATAATTAATAGCCTTATTATATGGTATTATTTGACACTATTGGCTTAAAAGCGAAAGTCTTAGCTTGATTTAAACAGTTAAGAATGATTTAAGACTTTCAATCGTGGCTTGTGAATGTTTTGAAGACAATGTCATGGAAAGACAGCCAATTCCCCTTCTTCCCATTTTAGCAGACATATTGCTTATCCAATGAGGTGCATGTGAGGAAAGGCCTTCAATGTATGTTTTAAGGAGCAGCTGCAAAACGTGGACTGGGAATCTATAAAGTTTGTTAAGAGATTGTTCATTTATGATTACCTCCCCCCCCCCCCCATCCCAATACTATTGGGGACTAATGAAAGACTAACAAAATATTGTCTATATTTTAATGTCATGTTTTAGTTCACAGCTAATTTTTTAAAATATTCTCATTAGATAGCATTTTATCAAGTTTAACATTTCCTCAAATATTGAAAGTATGAAACATTCTCACAAGTCCTATCAATTGAAAATTTACCTAGCTGCCTGGAGTCACTACACAGGAGTTGGGTGACTTCCGTATATGTTCCTCCTTAATTATTAAGCTGATTAGATTGGATCATAATCAGTTTATATATGAGCCCAGTAAAAGATTTAATCTATTTAGCAAGCAAGATTGCCTAACTGAGGGAAATCCATCCTTTAAAATAGTATTTCTCAAAGTTGGCGACTTTAAGACATGTGGACTCAGAATTCCGTAATTGACATGCTGGCTGGGGAATTCTGGGAAATGAAGCTGATGTGTCTTAAAATTGCCAGGTTTGAGAAATACTGTTTTAAAATCTTGATAGAAACGTTCCTTTACCTTACTGCAAGCCATAAGCATAACAGGTTTACAGGTGGTATACAAACCTGGCCTCTCATTCATAAAAGAAAATATGGTGGGAGAGCAACTGGCATAGTTATTTCTAACCTGAATTGTCAGAAGCAGACATAAATCAAGGCATTTTATACAATGTTCTATCCTAAAGCCACATAATTCAGTGTGCTTATTTCACAATCAAAATTTAATTCTTCACTGGAACATCAAAAGCTCTTACTGTATTTCCTCATTAGAACAGCCAAGTATACTGATCTTTAAGGAAGTACTGTAGACACATACCAAAACATGGAAAATCCTTTAGGGGAATTCCATTACTCCTAACAGGCTCCAAAAATAGATTAATAAAACAATGAGTTACTTATTGAAAAACCTCAAATGTCTGAAGTCATTGAACCCACATCACAAGAAGAACAATGGGGCAATCAGTAATTCTTAGAGGTTAGCTTACCTTTTCCCCACCATCACAACTTCTGCAGTTCCCAAACTATCTGTAGCTCACTCATGGAAGTGATCCTAAATAAATATGTCTATTTAGAAAACGAGAATTCTACACTCTAGCAGAATCTCAGTTTGATGACTCCAGTAAATGCTGAGCTGTAGAAATTAGTTTACTGGAGATTCAGCATAAGTTGTTTTCCCTTCAGAATATTATCCCAAACCATGGGTTCTTTCTTAAGTGGACAACAAGCAATATAATTTAATTTTGCTTCTAGCTCAGATATATTTCTGATATACTGCATATGAAATACCTTTAGCTTGGTTTATTTTAAATAAAGGATTATGCTGTAGCTAAATGGATCTAACCTAAAAACATGAGTCTTGGCTTAGTCACTTCTGGCGCTTGGTCAAAATATAGGCCACCTATCCTGTTAGCGGGTGAATCTAAAAGGATGACTTATGTTTTTCCCAATATAATTGTTGGTGATCATTTTGTCTATGATTGTATCATTTTGGGTAGTTCACAGTCCTCTTCTTTGACAAGCTATGGATCAGGTGGTCCCATCTAAACTTTAAAAGGATTCTCCACTACTAGTTTTAAGCAGTAGTCTTGCTTTGGGGCATCTGGACAACTAAAATTGTCACAAACCTATACTTCTTATTTATCACAAAAGCATCTGGTAAACTGATCTCATGCTCAGAGGACTGAATAAATAGAATGCATTTTTAATTTCCTAAAATAAGATACTCCAAGATAATCCTATTTATACCATGACATAACTGCTAGAAAATGCAGTGTGCCTTTAGAAGTTACTAAAATAGTACATTTAGCCAACAGACATTCTGATTAAATAATATTTCCGGCAGAGCTGCAGGCATACTTGCTAAATAGGCTGGCTTTAATTATCCTCCATATTCTGCAAAACCAAGGGAAGAACAAGGAGATTGTCTCTAACAGAGTCAAAACAGGAAACCCAGATAATCTCCCTCTAACCATCCTCTCAGTAATGAATCTTAAATATGTTCTGAAAACCCAAAATCTCATTCAAATAAGTATAGGTATTTGTTTAGGTAGCATAACTATTAGTTTTTAGAATTCTACACATCTCAACCTAAATTTCTACAAGAAAGAAGCAATGGTAAAATATGGTAAAAACCATACTTGAATTCAATACAGGATTAAGTATGAAAAACTGAGGTGTTCTGTGTTCTGTGTTTGTGTTCTGTTGTCACAACTTGTGTTTTATCATTTTTGTGTCATTGTGATTTGTATTGAACATCTGTGTCTGCTGACTTCTCTCCCCTCCTCCCCTCCAATATTCTGTTTTTCCAGTGAAGTCCTTATATTTACTGATTTGGTTTACTTTGGTTTAACAAAGCAATTTCTCATAAAAACATTCCTGCACAGAAAACTGCATGACGGGCAAATTCTCAGGTTGAGTCACACTTCAGGTTTGTTAAATGATGTACAACTAAGGTTGGGGCAGGGAAATCCAGTGCACTTCCTTTTCTATTGTTGTGGCCAACACCTGGCTCACTTACAGCAACCAAACCACTTTGAAAATATAACATAATTTTATCAGCATGCCAAGAATAAAACAGTGTACACTGGGCTCCTGGGGCCGCAGTGGCTCCTGTGGTAAGACGCTGGGCCTGCGCACCGCTGAGGTCGGCAGCTCAATTCCCATGAGTGAATAAACCATGTAGGGACCAGAAAGGAGCCTCCCCCAATTGCCTACCGGCATTCAGGCATCCCGTGGGTAAAGGTAACACCGCCTGAAAAAAATCCTTTCATAGACGCAGCCAGTCACCTCACTGATCCCTGGCTAACACGTGCCATACGCTAAAAAAAAAAAAGAATATTGGGCTCCCAGAAAAACATTGGAAACTTGGTCAACCTTTTACCCACATTATGTTCCTAAAACTGGTCTGAGAGGAAAAAATCCTGAGTAGAATAGCTAAAATCCCCCTAATCAAACAGACTATGAAGGTCCTGCTTGATTGGTGCAGCCCATCTTAAGTACATTTTGCTAAGTTATTGTTATTACTATTACTACTGAAGAAAGGAATCTAGTTTTCAATTAGCACTTTCAGAATTTGTAAGAGATATTCATGCAACTTTTGCAAAGCTGTCTTTCCAATCATAAGAAGTATTGATACAGAAATTGTGACAGCCTTGAGAAACAACCTGAGCCAGACTTGGGCAGGAAGTATAAGGTCTTTTCTGGGGCAAATAAATCACGTAATAATAAACCAGAAATGCACAAAACTTTTGATAACTGTTTAGGGGATAAAATAAGCGTGGAAAATAGCTCCTTAATCTAATTCTTTTGTCGATTTGTCTCATTAGATTTTTGAACAATTTGCTCTCAAATTGTTATTCTTAGAAACAGATTTGAACCATACCAGTCCCATGTTTTGAACAGAAGTACTTAGTTCATTATTATTTTAAAGCCAGTGTGATCCTAACCCATGCTTTCAACATAAGATTTTGTTTGAGTCCCTGGTAAGTGTGAAAATAGCAACACCATAATAATAGATGGCAAGGCTGGAGAAATGTGAAGTAAAGCACAAACTGCTTAATTTGACTTGACTCTGAAAGTGCATGGGAGCCCTGCTTCCCCCTCTTTTTAAAAAAAAATAAAGGAGAGGGCAAAGGATTGAAAAGGTTTAATCTTTCCTTATATTTTTCCAGTTTATTTTTATTTTCAAAGGCATTATACATGTGTATTGCTTTCTGGCATAGGTCCTTCATTTTTCTATCACTGAAAAATACCACTCCTTTAGAAGCAGTGTTCTTCAATGTGCCCTTTTTTCTTCTTGATAGTTTTCTTTGAAACTAAGAATGATTTTAATGCATTAGGTAGGTGTCTGTTCCTTCTCTCTCAACTTAGTCACAATGGCTGTGGGACATCGGTGGAACACCAAAGAAAGCTGAATTAAACTTTCTGTCTTTTGCACAGCTTTCATAAATGGTATGGCAATGAAGGTCATTTTTGTTTTCCTTTTCAAGACTATTTCTTTCAAAACAACAGAAACTACTCATTGTCAGACATTTCAAGTTCCCAGCCAGTTATTCTTAATAACATTTGAGGTATCTCCATCACCAGGCAAGATACAGATAGCAGATAAAACAGTAGAAATCTAGGAAAGCCCTTTCCCATGAGTTTAAAATTTAACAATAAAGCCAATTCTTCAGATTCATCTAATTTAATCCTACAATTGTAAATGGACTTAAATCCAAACACAGTGATTGGATTGGTAAACAGTAGCAGGTTGCAACTATTATAATAGTAGCAACTATTTCTCACCCTAAATATACTGACTAGGTTCAAATGTTCATGTAGCATATTAAGTCATAAACAAAAATAAAAATATTTTAGCTTAAGTTTAATGTCCAATTTCTGCATGGAAAGAGACTGCATAAAAACAATGAAATCTACCATTGAAACTTATCCAATGTAACTAAAAGTTCGAATCGCTAACACAGCACTATAAAATTAAAACACTAAAATATATTGGAATATACTGAAATTCTTAATAGTAATATTATAGACCGATGATGCTCAACCTCAGCAGCTTTCAGACGCGTGGACTTCAACTCCCAGAATTCCCCGCACAATTCAACTCCACCACGAAGCCCCTCGGGCATCACGCTCCCTATTTTTAAGTCGTCAGCCTTCTTTGGGACCAATAGGAAGGGACGGCACGTGGCGCACTCGTGTGACGCCACAAGACGGCGAAGAGCTAGCGCACTCATTGGGAAATCCGGTCCGGAGGGAAGATTCTAAACGGGGAGGCGGCAGGAGAGTCCATCTGGGCGGGTGGAGGAGGGGGAGTCTACCACGAAGTGAGAAGTGGACAATGGCCCAGAAGCATAAACGGTGAGGATGGGCCGTTGCAGCCGTCATATTTTTGGGCTAAACTGTCATTTTTATTGTTTTACTCTATTCTTCCCCCCCCCCCAACCTAACCTTTATTTGGGTATTTTTAAAAGCCGACCGGGCTAAAAGGAAAGGAAGACCCAGTCACTTCTCCAGGGCATAGAAGATGGAGGGTTTGGGATGTAAAAAAAAAGAGAGAGAGAGAAAGAAGGGCTGGCAAATGCCAAAAAATGAGGAATAGTTTAATTTAAATCAATCGCTTTGAAAACCCTTGCAGATTGATGTTGCACCCTGGAAGAAATCCTGGATTCTGCCTCTGCAAAAGATGGCAAGCGCCCTTTTTGATTTAAAAAATAATAATTAACGAATTGTTTTTATGATTCTCAAATAAATTGGAATAATAAAAATAATACTTTTTTAAAACTTAATTTGTTTTATTATTCTAATAAATGGGGCCGTCAGATACCCAGTAGAAAGACATATGCAGGTTTCTTTCAGGTTCCCCCAGCTCTTCCCTTCCTTTCTCAGCATTGACTGAGATGTACAGGTAGTCCTTGGCTTACGATCACAATTGAGCCCAACATTTCTGTTGTTAAGTGAAACTTTCATTAAGTGAGTTTTGCCCCGTTTTACGACCTTTCTTGCCACAGTTGTTAAGTGAATCACTGCAGTTGTTAAGCTAGTAACACTGTTGTTAAGTGAATCTGGTTTCCACATTGATTTTGTTTGTCAGAAGGTCAAAGTGGATCATATGATCCTGGGACACTGCAACTGTCATAAATATGAAACAGTTGCCAAGTGAGTTTTGATCATGTGACCATAGGGATGCTGCAATGGTCATAAATGTGAAAAACGGTCATAAGTCACTTTTTACAGTGCCGTTGTAACTTTGAATGGTCACTAAATGAACTGTTGTAAGTCAAGGACTACCTGTATTCAAATAGGTGTTTTGCATAAGTGAGTACCATGTTTCATTATATTTATCTATACAAAATCTATGTAGGCAATCTGTGCATAGGTGGCAAGTACAATCGGGTCTAGTTTGATAATGAACATCTGCAAGAAAACAACCAAGCTCAGAGAGCACTAAGGACCCCACAGTTCAACACTGAGCTACAAATATTCCCATCCATTGAGTGAAAGGGGCCATACATTTATCTTTCCAATGCTGCAGTATCAGTGTGATACTTTAGCATAGATAAAGGATAATGTTCTTTTTCAGACCTTTGGGCTCACAGCATATTTAGCTTATTTAGTATCCTTTGACTATCACTGAGTGTTGTATCTTATGATTTACGATTATTGTATTTATGATTATGATCATGATTCACCATTTGTTTCTTGCATGTACACTTAGAGCTTATGTACCAGAGGCAAATTCCTTGTGTATCCAATCACACTTGGCCACTAAAGAATTCCAAATTCTAAAATTCTAAATATCCAAATATCCAAAGCACACAAAAAGTTTCACCCCATCCTGTCTGATGCTGTCATTGACCTCCCACCATCTTTCCAACACATTTGTTTTTAAATGCAGCCTTTCTAGCAGACGGGTGCCCACCTCTAAATAAGGCAGTTAATAAAATTTCCCTGCACAACAATTTAACTATATATACTTACTGGATTTGACGAGAATGTATTATTTAATGAACTCCATTTTTATGTTTAGAAGAGAAGTAATCTTTAGTACATTTATTTTTTATAGTAATATGTATGCCACCTACATATTTCCATGTTTAACATAAAAGTAAATGTAGTTATGTTGGAATAAGTAAATGTTAGTTCATGATGAATTTTAAGAGAAAGCCCCTGTAAGCCCATGAGATGGCTAGGAATAAAAATCAAATTCATAACTAGTTTTTTTTCATACAACACTTAAATATAACTAGCTTCTGCAATTTGAGGCATCATGAAACTTTGATAAATGCCTTTGTTTTATTTTGAAATCAGGCCATGAGACATTAACATTGTGAAATAATCCTAATTTGAAGGGGAATGTGGGGAATGCCTGACCCCAGAGGGATCAAGAATCAATTGATTCACAGTAGTTACTTTAATAGTCTACATTCTGACTATGATTTACCTTTAGCATCTCCTTGGCAGTGTATACAGTTAAGAAATGTGTTGACAAAAATATTGTCTAGATGCTATAGCAATATCAGGGCTACCTGGAATTTTATGATCTTCAAGAGATACTGTCTTTGAAGTGAAACCAGCAGTACAATATATGAAACTCAAAAATAGGATAAAGATTAGCATTAGCAATATTAAATGTGGAATGAAGACTTGATTATCCAAATGGAAAATCAGTGGGTCCACATTTGTGCCATCTTGCTCAGAACTCTTTCTCAGTTAAACAATGACCCATTGATGAATGTATAGACTTAATGCTAACATATAGTTAATTATATGTTTATTTTTATTTGTAATTTCACATATCTGATTTGGCCCAGTAGACGTGGCTGATCAAGTTCCATGTTTCTTATAGAATGGATGACAAACTACTAAGTGGATATTTGGAGCTCCAAGTGGCTTAATGTCAGCCCTCAAAGTAATCCACACGAGGAAACCAAAATCAAGAATTCTATCTTTATTGTAAGGTTACAGTAATAGAATCTTGCATGTCTGAAAGCGGATCTTTCCTTCCCTACCTTTGTTCCACAAAAACATTACTACTTGGATTCAGATTTCTTTTATCACAGTGTTCTCTAGGCCAGAGATCCCCAGTCCCTGGATGATGGCCCACTACCAGGCAACGGCCTCCTTTGGAACTGGGCCACACATGTTGAAGGTGAACGTGTGCATGCACACAAAGTTACCTTTGCATGAACAGCAGCCACATGCGCCCACATGAAGCTCCCCTCTCATGAGTGGTGGCTACTTGCGCATGTAGGTGAAGCTCCCTCCACATGATTGGTTTGCATGCGCGTCCACTACTCGCAGGGAACTATCCCCTATCCCCACTGCCAGACCGCCAAGCCGGAAAGGTTGAGGACCGCTGGCTCTTCCTTCTGTCTCTCAAGCTTCTTCTTATACCATTGCTCTTAACAATCAGTGAAAATGTTTAAATTAAGCTAAGAAAAATGTAGCAAAGTTACTGGAATTTTATTTATTAAAAATACAGGTATAATAATTAGTGTGAATGCATTCCAAATAGAACACATGCCCCATCTGAAGAGAGGAGAGATATCTATTAAAACTGGATGTTACTTTATGCATGAATAAATGTCCAAACAAATGTCCAAGCTAATTCAACAAGTAGTGAATCTACTACCCAGGACAAAATCTATTAAGAAATTCAGATTTTCTTCATTACAGCTGAAGTTTCTAAACTGAAAAACTATTTCTTATATCTCTTCAAGCAATTCAAATATAAAACTCATGCCCATGATTTATTTAAGATTAAATGTGTGCTCAGTTTACTAATTCCACATTTGTTTATTTTTTTTCTGGATTGCACTTCATTAATCACTGGTCTTATCTGAAAACAAATCTTGAGTTTATTTTAGTCATTTACTTTTGTCTTAATATAATAGGAAATCACAGTGTATGTATGCTATAGATAGCTGTGTTTTTCAAAGTATTCTTCGAAACTGGGAACTTTCTGAGAGTGCAAATTTCCATATTATGTCATATTAATAATTATAGAGTTGCATATCTTTATGATCAAACATTAATTTGTGTCCATTGTTATAGATCTTGGTGTAAATACAAACTGTAGCTGCTTTTCAGAAATTTAAGGGGGAAACAAGGAAGATGACATCAAACCCTTCTGGACAAGGTAAAAGTTAATTCTTGTCTAATAAAAGTAATCTTGTCTTATTTCTCTGTGGCTATTGCAGACAGGATGTTTTTTCCTGAGGTTCTGTGTGGATCAACATTCAAACAAGCAAGCAAAAAAAATCTCAGCTTCATACCAAAACTATACATGTAGCATTAATATACAGGTAGCCCTTGATTTATAACAATTCACTTAATGACATTTGAAGTTACAATGGCACTGAAAAAAATGAAAACCATTTTTCACAGTTATGACCGTTGCAGCATCCCCATGGTCACCTGATTTACATTTGGATGCTTGACAACTGACTCACATTTATGACGGTTGCAGTGTTCCGAGGTCATGTGATTATCTTTTGCAAATTCTGACAAAGTCAATGGGGAAACCAGATTCACTTAACAACCATATTACTAATTGGACAACTGCAATGATTCACTTAACCAAGTCATAAAATGGGGCAAAATTCACTTAATAAATTTCTCACTTAGCAACATAAATTTGGGGCTCAATTGTGGTCGTAAGTTGAGGACTGCCTTTATTGGCAGACAGAAATGGACAATTAGTAGGAATTTTTTGGAATTCCTTTCTTTGAGATCCCTAGGATCACTCCTAAAATTGCACAAAAAAATGATACATGATTTTAGTGATTTGTTTTAGACTCCAGGCTGACTTTGAATGACCCACAGCATAAACAAAACTGAATAAAAATACAATAGAAATTAGAAAAGTTAGAGAACAAGATAGTGATTCTGGTCAAAACATAAAAACTCATACAGCCTTATTCAGGAAGGGGTCCCAACCACCTTATCTAGATCTGGGAGAACATCCAGGTCTCTAAAGCCCTTCAGAACAGCACCCTAACCCAGGCATCGCAATAAGGAAGCCATACTCCTTGCATCCTAAAAGATGTCACTTCTTAATTGAAGGACCCAAACTGCACCAATTCATGTCAGTTCTTGTCTGCTGGGCACACACTATTGGCGATAAATAACTAACCCCTATGCTTTGAGGCATGCCATTACTGCCTTCATCTCTGCATTATTGACACTTGAAGCTTCAAAGTGATCTTCAAGGGCAGCTTCACATATACCCTGTTTTCCCAAAAATAAGACATATCCTGAAAAGAAGCCCTAACATGTTTTACTCATGGTGCCTAATATAAGTCCTACCCCCCAAAATAAACCCTGCTTAAGAGCCTGCACAGCTGGCCGGCCACACATTCTGTCTGGTTGCTTGCAGTGCCATGGCCACAAGGCGGGGTGGTGGTGGAGCTGCCCCATATGCACCGTATCAGCTTGCATCAGGGCCCCCGTAGCCAGGCCGTCCACGGCCTGACACCTGCCTTCTGTTGGCAACACCAGCAGCCATGTGCAGCAGGAGCCCACGTGGCTATCGACCCACTTCTTCTGTTTGCTCACAGTCGCAACAGAGCAGGAGGCTGAGTGGTGTGCCAGTACTGGCGTCATGGTAGCAACGTGCGGCAGGTGTTGAGGCATGGATGGCCTGGCTACAGGGGCTCTAAGGTAAGCCGGTGCAGGGTGCTTGGGGCAGCTCCGCCTCATGGCCGTGGCACCAACATATCACTCAGCCTTCTGATCCATTGCGGCCACAAGCAAGCAGAAGACGTGGGCTGGCAGCCACGTGGGATCCTGCTGGACGGGTCTGCCAGAGCTGCTACTGCAAGACAAGGCAGGTGTTGGATTGTGATTGGCCTGGCTGCGGGAGTCCTGAGGTAAGCCGGTGCGGGCAAGCAGAAGAAGTCGTCCTCTGATACAAAAAAATAAGACACCTCCCAAAAATAAGCCCAAGTGCTTATTTTGGGCCCAAAAGAAAATAAGACCTGTCTTATTTTCGGGGAAACACAGGTAGCATGTTGCAATATGAGGTAACGAGAAGATGAGTGACTGAAGAGCTAGTACACCAGATGGAGTTGTGCAAAAGCTTTCTGATTTTCTGAAATCAGAGAATAGGAGCCTTAAAAATAGGGATCCTAAGCTTTACTCTCTACCCAACTCCAGAAAAAATAATTATCTAAAACAAATCCTGAAAAACTAGTCTACATTTCATATGACATCACCACCCTGCAGCTTTAGCTTGCCAAAATAATATAACCTTCATCCACCACCCATAACTTATAGACTTTTACTTACTTATCCTATTTATCAAATTATCCTATATATAGACAGTGCTCTTTCTTGCTCTGGTAAATTGAAAAGAAAATGTTATTTAATTTGATAAGAAAATCCTACAGTCCAAGAACTATTTTTTGAATGTATGAATTGACCTTTTACCTTTCATCTTTCCTGTCATATACTGGTTGAAATTAATTTTCTTTAATATGCATTGAGTATATTATACGTATGGTTTTTTATTGGAATGATTTATAGGCAGATTTTGCTGCAACAAAATTATACAGCACATTTTTTTCTAATTTTTTTTTGTACAATGTCCTTTAGAATTGACTCATTAAATTATCTGACCTTATTACAGAGTTTTCAAATTGGTCTTCACAAAGAGATAGTTCTCTTGGGAGAAGTTTTCAGACACAGTTTTATTTATCATTTAAATCACTATTCCAAAGCCTTAAACCAAAGGGCATCCATTAGTCTATAAGTATGGATTTCTCCAAGGACTCCCTATTCATAAATCACTCTGTATCACATGCTTTTCTCTATGCCACTGGCATTGTTAAAGGCAACTAAAATACCATATTTTAATAATTCAAAAGAACTTTAATGAGTAAAATGAATTTTCCTTAATTATTACTGAACGTCATGGGACAATATGTCCTTAGAAAGTGAAAGATAATTGGCTTGTTGATTGCAATCCCAAAAAGCGCAATTAAACCATTATAAAAGGTATAGTCTCTCTCTAGGGTTGCATTGCTGAGAAACTCGTTGCTCAGGTGTTCACAGCAGAGGGACGTAATGTTGTAGTGCAGATACAATTCTGAAAATGATTTCTAAGAGCAACTAAACTCAAACTTCTTTTATGTTTCATTTTATTAAGAAGCAATTTAATGGTATAAGTAAGGAGAGCAGAAAAGGGGTACAGGTATTCCTTGACTTACGACCACTCACTTAAGGACCGTTTGAAGTGACATTTGTCACAAGAACATGAAGCCATTAGAAAAAGAAAGATATCTCAGTCCTAGGAAAGTAGAAATCCAAACAGAGAGAAACTGAAAACTACTGCTGTTTAATTGGATTACATACAGGTAGTCCTCCACTTATACCGCTCATTTAACAACCGTTGAAGGTTACCGTTAACGGTGCTGAAAAAAGTGACTTATGATGTCAGGATTCCAAGTAACATACCCATAGCAAACAAAACTCCGAGGCAGGTAGGTTCCTCAAAGAATAGTTTTATTTGATATGTCATAGTGGCACAGGCTGGTGAAAACTGACTCTAAAAGTTTCCGTGGTTTTCACCTAATTAAAAGTAAAAAGTTTTTCCCCCTGTCACATGGTCCAATCAAGGCGCTGTCTGGTTGCCTGGTGACATCATTCCTCCTTCCTCTGGCCCTGTGTGAGAATGTCCTTGGTTCCCAAGAGAAAGTATTTTATATTGGCTACAAAACCCCAGCTATCTCTAATCCCCACTCCCTATCCCTCTGCTCCAGTGTGGCAAGACTGAAGCTCCAAGATGGCTTCGGTCAGGTCAGCTTCAGGGCTGACAACTTTACACAGACAAACATCACAGCATCCCCAAAGTCATGTGATCAAAATTCGGGCACTTGGTAAACAGCATATATTTACAACATCTGCAGCATCCTGGGCTTGAATGACCACAATTTAGGACCTTCCCGGGGGGTTTCTGACAAGCAAAGACAATGACGAAAGCTGGATTCATTTATTGACTGTGTGATTCCCTTAACGACCACAGCAGAAAGGGGGTAAAATCAGGCACAACTCACTTAAATTCGTCGTTTAGTGATGGATGTTCTGATCCCAATTGTAGTCGTAAGTCAAGGACTACCTGTAATAAATACAGGTGGTGATGACCCGGGGCGTGGCACAAAGGCAACACAGCCAGGGAATAGGTTTGAGTCCCTTTATTGGCTCCAACTTTGCCCCCAACGTCCCGGTTACTCTCCGGCCTGGAGAAAAGCTCTCCCACGAACCTGCAACAGCCTCTGACTGCAGATACTCCAGTCCAAACGCTGTAAGCAGAATGGCTGCAATCAATCACTCCAGCAGGGCAAGATAATGAGTCCAATAAGCGAAGAATCACAACGGTAATTCCGGCAAGGCAAGATAAGCACACAGAAGCTTGGCAGGAACTCAAACAGTCAGGAGGAATGCAAGGAATGCCAGGAATGCAAGGAATGCCAGGAATTCAACACTAGGTGAATTCAATGTTTGTTCCCAACAACCGCCCCTCCCAACTGCCTCTCCTTTAAACTCCATCACCAGGTGTGCCCTTTCCTCCCTCGTAAGCCACGCAACCCACGTTGCTCCCTTCTGCGTTCTTCCCTGCGTGCCCGAGGATGAGGAGGGGGTGGGCCTTGGTGTTCGTCTGAACCCCCTTTCCCTTGTTCTACCTCTCCCCTGCTCTGCCCAGCCTGACTTTTCCCTTCCCCAGTTTCCTCCACAGCCAGCGGAGCCACGCTCCCGCTCTCTGTCAGCAGTTCATCTTCCCCCATGGGATTCAAGACGGGGGCACGACACAGGTAGTCCTTGACTTACAACAGTTCATTTAGTGTCCGTTCAGTTACAACTAGGTTAATAACTTAATAACTGCTAATTTAATTTAACAAATGGGGGCAAGAAAAGTCGTAAAATGGGGCAAAACTCACTTAACAAATGTTTCACTTAGCAACATAAATTCTGGGCTCAATTGTGGTCGTAAATCTAGGACTGCCAGTAGGTGTCGGGAATGTTTGCTTTCAAGAGGAATATCTTCGTTTTTCTTTCTGAAAGATCATTTTGGAAAGGTGAAGTTACTGAGAGGTTAAAAGAAAGAAAACCCCATTCTGACATTTACATTCCTCTATTTTTCTTTTCCAGGCTTTCAGAATAAAAACAGGGTTGCAATCTTGGCTGAGCTAGACAAGGAGAAGAGAAAACTTCTGATGCAAAACCAGTCATCTACGAATCACCCTGGAGCCAAGTAGGTTATGCTCAAAAGCTTGTCTCTGGACCACATGCTCGTGGGTTCTGACCATAGCGGTAAATAGGGACAAATAATGACCCTCCCCTCCCCCCCGCATTGTAAAAATGGGGAGCAGACTGCTTCTAGTAAGCCTCCAAATGTATTGTGGGCTTGTACAGGTAGTCCTCAACTTATAACAGTTCGCTTACTGACCGAAGTTAACGGTACTGAAAAAAGTGACTTACGACCATTGCAGCATCCCCACGGTCACATGATTTGCATTTGGATGCTTGACAACTGGCTTACATTAATGACGGTTGCAGAGTCCCGGGTTCACCCGATGACCTTTTGAAACCTTCTGACAGGCAAAGTCGGTCAGGAAACCAGATTCACTTATCAGTCGGGTTACTAATTTAACAACTGCGGTGATTCACGTAACATATTGTGGCAAGAAACTTTGTAAAATGGGGCAAAACTCACTTAACAAATTTCTTACTTAGCAACGTAAATTTTGGGCTCCATTGTGCTCATAAGTTGAGAACCATATATATGTATATTCCAACTCTCATTTTTGTCCTTTCCAACAAAGGACAACATTTTGAGATTTCAGTTTTTATATTTGAGTGCGTTCACAGACACACACACATACTTATATATATATGCATACAAAGAAAGAGATATATATACATACACACACACACACACACACACACACACACGATTTACACAGTTTCACTTCACGGAGGTGATCAGAGATAACCTATGCATTAAACTCTGTCCCAAATAGTGATTATTTTGTGGCAGAAAATTTGCATATAAAATACTTATAGCTTTTCAATCCAAGATTGCAAAGTATGTCAAGTATTTTATATGCAAATTTCCCCCAGATTAAAAAGTAAGCAGGATCTACTTGGAAGTAGCTAGGGAACAGGAATTGCTAGGAGTCTTGAAGTACGTTAATGAGGTTCAGGTATTGTAGCAGAATTTTGAAAGCCTATCAATTCCCTCAGCTTTAACTTATGCAAGTAGGCCTCAACCTACAACCACAATTGGGTTCAGAATTTCCATTGCTGAGCAAGATAGTTTTTACATTAGTCACACCCAATTTTCCCACCTTTTTTTGCCCCGATTGTTAAGTGAATCACCCTGGTTGCTAAGTGAATCACATAGTCGTTTAATGAATCTGGCTTACCCCCTTTGACTTCGCCTGTCAGAAGCCAGCTAAGAAAGTCGCAAATGGCGATCCCCTAACCCCAGGACGCTTGTAAATCAGCTTTCATGAACACGTGCTGGTTGCCAGAGCACTCAAATTTTGATCATGTGACTTTAGGGATGCTGCAACCACCGTCAGTGTGAGATTCCACTGTAAATTTTTCAGTGCTGTTGTAACTTCAAACAGTCAATAAATGGATGGTTGTAAATAGAGGATTACCTGCCCCTAACCCAATCGAGGAGGAGTTGTTTTCAGTTTCTCTCTTTTGCTTTCTACATTCATAGGGTTGAGATATTCTTTTTGTTTAATGGCTCCACATGTTCCACATTTCCCATTATTTGTACAGAAGACAACATAAGGAAAAACTAAGGGTTTGGAGCGCCAGTTTATCAAACTTTTATGAAAGAACTCAACATCGTTAATCTAGAACCTGTCAGAACTTTAGCTACACGGTGCCTGTTTTTGTCTAATGCTTTTCATCAGGACAAAGCCCAAGTACGGAACTGTGTTCTTACAAAGAAGGGGGGTGGAAATGAAGATATCATAAAACAGGTCTTTTTAAAAAAAATCATCCTTTTTCTTGTGTAATGTGTTTAACATCTTGATGAAGCACTGAACTGAATTGGATTTCTGAACTTTGAGTTTTGCCCCAAATATATTTGTTTCTCAGAGGATTAACTACAAAAATAGCTGATAATTGAAAGATTTTTAGTTTATATTTAAAAAAAAAAAAAAATCTCCGTTAGCTGTCCAGTTTTCAGAATAAGTGGAGCGGGGTTGTTAGCCTGCAATCTCATTTTTCTGTTAACTGCCCTTAGTGAATACAAGTACTTGGATTGTATTTTCCTTGTCTCAGGCTCCCATAGAGTAGTCTTTCTCTGGACCTTTTCCCATAAAAAAATGATAGTCTTTGATAAAAATGGTACAGTCTTTCTTTGCTTCCTCTCCAGGGTATTGAACTTTATCATGATAATATTAAGTGGCTCAGAAGGGAAACCAAAAGCAACACTTAAATAGCTTGTTTTCCTTTTTGGCATGTCTAAACTAAACTTAAACTAAAATGTAATAGGATTGTGTTACTATAGTCACACGTTTCTGCTATGTAACATATCAACAAGATATGTTACAAAGAGGCCTGCTGGGATCCTGTCTCAAGGGGGAATTTTTTCCTGCAGACAGGATTCTGCAGCCACTCTACCAAATGTATGAACTCTCCAACAAGATGTCTATGGACTGCTGGTTAATGCTATTGTTTTATTCAGCTACTTAGGCAAGGCACTGGGTGGCACTGTGAGAAAGGAAAAACATGCAGCATAGGGGAGAGGGGAGGGGAGGATCTATTCTCCCACAGGTCTTCTAGTTGACTTGTTTTTGATTTATAGCTGGGCATGATTCTTCTTTATGTTTGAACTTGAATGCCATTAATGGAGCACATATTTCCAGAGCAGAACTGATCGTCCTGTTTGAGTTTGTAGATCATATCGGATTTCTCCTCAAATCTTCTCTTTAAAAAAACAACAACAACCATGAAAGTTTTAACTGGGATACCTACCACAAACCTTTGTACTGATCCTGTGCTCTTTCTCGTCTCCGCTGCCTTGGTGTGATATGGCTCTTTTCCTCCTTCTGTTATCTACAGCATCTCTCTGGCTAGATCCTCCCTTAACAAGGATTTTCGTGATCACGCTGAGCAACAGCACATAGCAGCACAGCAGAAAGCTGCTTTACAGGTATGTTCTCCTGGTCAGTACTATCAGGACAGAGAGAATTTAGGGAAAAAAATATTCCTACATTTCTCTTAATAATGGTCAGTCTTCTTCCATTGGGAATGACTGGAGGCTGTCTAACAAGACCTATAACCAATTTGGGATGTTAACCCTAATCTTCTTCTGAGGTTCATATTCACTTTTCAGTCTTCTGCACCCAACTAACCTTCAGGCATTTATTGCAATTCCTGTTTCAGTTTTTCTAAAATGATTGGTCATCTTTTTAAAAATAGTAAACTAGCATTTAGTCTAAGTGTTGTTTCTGTACTTGGGTACAATGTCTTTTGCAATGCTCCAACCGTGGGAACAATGCTCAGCTCGGGTGTGTGACTTGTTTTGTGCACATCCATAAGAGACAAACAGGCCAAAACAGTTGTGGTAGAATCCACCTGAGTTTAAGAATAAAGTCCCACTCTGTTTATCCTGTACCTTGGAAAGTATGGTCTACATTCAATGTTGCATGATGCATTTCTGATTTTGAATCAAAAATTTGCCTTCTCCTTTCTCTCACAGTCCTGCTATGTACACAACAGAACTGCTGCAGAAAGTTAATCTTCCACAGCAGGTTTCAGAGAGGAAGATAAGGGAAAATACACAAAGGAGAGAATTAGATTTTCCAACAGCGCATGTTTCTTCGATGGGCACAATTGAATTATTTTCAGGAATAAAAATTTACGTTCCTCGCAAAAGCTTAAAGCAGGCATGTCTAACCCACAACCGATGAGCCACATTGTGGCCCTGGACAGGTAGTAATGTGGCCCCACAAGATAATAAAAAGATATAAGAGAAAGTTTGTTGTTTATATACATTAACTATATAATATATTTTATACGTAGCCCAAGACAATGCCTCTTCTTTCAGTGCGGCCCCGGTAAACCAAAAGTTGGACGATCGTGGCTTAGAAACTGCTGAAATTAAACTAATGCTCTGATATGATTTTGGTGCTGAAATAGGAGCTGGGATTACGTCTGCTCATTCTGTGTCACGTTATTTTTTATTTTAGATGTGCACGTGTATATCTGCTGGAGGTCAGCTGGAATTCAAGCCATATTGGGAGCCTGATTCAGCCCTAATGCTCCTAAAGAATCTCATTAGCAAGTAGACAAATGGCCTTTGAGGAAAATCCCCCTGTCAGATTTAAATGAGCAATTCTGACTTTTACTAGGCCTTGGCTGACTTTTATATCAAAACAATGAAAGTGTGTGTGAAAGCTTTTGGGCACTGAAATTTATAGCTGAATCATTTTGAAACTGTTTAGTGGGCTTCTTTAGCTGGGATGGCAGTGGGGATGGGATTTGCTTTTATTTGCCTTACGTGTGTAATTTTCAAACAGGTGTATCTATTCCTTTTCCAGCACGCTCATGCACATTCTTCAGGATATTTTATAACACAAGACTCAGCCTTTGGGAATCTTATTCTTCCTGTATTACCACGGCTAGATGTAGAGTAAGAGAAAATTCATGAAACAGAAAACATCCAGATTCATCCAAGTTGCTTTTTCGACTTTCAGGCAATCGTTTGTGAGAAGAAAAACTGAAAACTGTTCAAAGTGGTGTTGATTTTGAATCCCTGGTATTTTATTTTTGGGAGACAACATAAAATGTATTCTGGAAATTCCCTGCTTTTATTCTCCTATTACATATATATTGGCATTTATAAAGAACTTGTTTTCATTTTCTAGCACACGTGAATAAGACTTTAAATCAGAAAATTGAGGGGGGAAGTACAATGTCTCCATAACAGAAAAATCTATAACAATCTCTTACTACCCATTTATTAAATCGATTATGCATAAATCTTACTGGTGAGTTTTAATAATTCCTAATACTGTAAAAAGTAGAATGTTGGAGTTTACAAATTCAATGAGAAATAAGCACATGCATGGGATAAATGTATCAAATAAATTTAATGTTTAATTTAAGATAACTGGTTAGTTGAATTCTTTTCAAAAGCTTCCACCATAAGATTGAATCACCTGGAAATGTAAGCAATCACAAAAGAAAGATAGGTGCAAAAAGAATACTGTATATGATTGCCCAAAGCAAGATGACTTCATCTCATGAGGTTCTGATAGTATGATTGCCAGGGACTTTCCAAAAGATTAAGTTTGAAAGTACGTATTTCAAGACAATGCTCATCTAATTGTATATAACTGGCGATTGGCAGTGTCTCATTTGTGCGAGTCTCATAGCCAGAATCTGGCTTTTCTTTTTCTCCTTTCTTTTTCTTCCACGGAGGAAATACTTCATGCGGAAACAAGATTGAGACTTCCAAACGGACAGATGGTCTTAGCAGTTGGAGAAAATGCTACCTGCTGAAATCCCATTTATTGTGTAGCTCTTAAGAGAAAAAACCACCACTAAAGCATACACAGGACACAAATGGCATCACTCTGGTGTAGTTGTCTCACATCTGTTTTATCATGCACATTTGTTACACACAAAGTTAAGACTACATTTATCTTATCCAGCCTCTTGGCTTTCCAGCATCTCCTCTTCTGGATGTGTTGCCAGCAATGGACGACAGTGATCAGAAGTAGATTCATGGGAGACAAGGGACAGATGTGCCATTATTGAAGCACCTTCTGTTTCCTCAACTATAAGTGGAAACAACTATTACCAAAAGTGTTGATTAACAGGCACGCTCAAGTGAATGTGCAGCCATTCTTAGGCTAGTAACATACATTTGTACACCAAGGATTCCTAAATGTTTTGCCATCACCTCTCTTTAGTGTAATCTTAATATACAAACCTCCAAATCAACAAGGAAAACAACACAATGAAATATTGGGAAAGGTGGATTTATTGTAGCAATGTAATTAAAAAGTTCTTCACGCCTGCCTTGGACTATGTATCTCCCCAAGAATGGTGCAATTTACAGTTTGGGAAACACTGACGTACAAGCTGAGTAGTTATTATCTCAGAAGCCTCAGCAGTTTTACAGAATAAGCCAGCCAGACTATGAATTTGTTAGAATTTTATCATTCTTTACCATGGGGAATTTTGGTGAAAGTCACTTCCTAAGACATCCCAATGCAATTTATTGAGAGCATTTATACTTCCTGTTCTTGAGTTTTCTGATACCAAATATTCCAGTAGTCTGAGTAAAGACAGTCCCAATTATAATTTCTGAAGTTCTCTTCACCAAATTATTGCATAGTTCTTCTTGATGCTTCTTGTTAGTGCAGATGCTTGGAGAAAGAGTGCCCAAGGAGTGCCTAGATGTAGCCACCTAAAATCACTCTCTGAGGTGATGTCAATGAATGAACGACTCAGCCCTTTCAAAATGACAGATATCAATAACAATATTTGTAAAAGTGATCTAGTCAATGTTTATTACAAGCCACTGCATAAAGTGGATATAGAAAGTCTATACAGCCTTGTTAAAATGCCAGGTTTTTGAGATGTAAAAAAAAATCAGACCAAGATAAATCACTTCAGATTTTTTCCCACCTTTAATATAACATATAAGCTGTATAATTCAATAGAAAAACAAGCAGAAATATTTTAGTGGGGGTAGGGGGGAATTGCAGTAAAAATGCATATTCAGGCAAAGAATTTTAAGTAGGAAATTGATGGGGAAATCCGCAACTGAATGGATGTTCCTTGGAATGCAAAATTACTAGAGGGCGGAAATCTGTACTGTGAAAAGCACTGATGTATTAAAGGCAAAAAAAATAACCTTTGTGTGATGGAAAGTTCTTGGCTAGCTGGCAGCTCTTCTAGAATGTGACTTTCGCAGAAATGGCAGGAGAAATAATTCCTAAAGATTCACCACCTTTAACCGAGAGAGATGGGTGGTTAAGAAATATGAAATATAATTAAATAAAAACAGGTAGTCCTTGACTTACGCCGAACATTTCTGTTCTAAACAAGACAGTTGTTAAGTGCGTTTTATTCCATTTTACAATGTTTCTTGCCAAAGTTGTTAATGAATCACTGCAATTGTTAGTAGCATGGTGCTAAGCGAATCTGGCTTTGCTTGTCAGAAGGTTGCAAAAGGTGATTACATGACCCCAGGACATTGCAACCGTCATAAATATGAGTCAGTTGCCTAGCAAGTGGATTTTGATCATGTGACCATGGGGAGGCTGCAACAGTCGTCAGTGTGAAAAATGGTCATAAGTCACTTTTTGCAGTGCCATTGTGACTTTGAATGGTTACTAAATAAACTTCTGTAAGTCGAGGACTACCTGTCAACAAATTTAAATGCTCTTTTTTTCACTGAAAAAAATTTCCCTCCATCTAAGATTGACTGATCCCAGAGATCCATTTTTGGCGACTGTAACCTGCTTATTGAATATTCTCTTCAACTATTTCTTTCATTTCCCCAGGCATTCTGCTCCTGAGTCTGTGAGCTGTTTTTAAATGATAAATGTTAAACCTTTACTCGGTTTTTAATTTGCTCTGCTCCTCTTTTCCATTTTCTATTAATCTTTTAATCACGCGCCTTCTGATAGTTGTATTGCAAGTTTAAAATAAAATAAATGAAGGAAAGACTTTTAAGTATATATCATCACTTTTCTGGTTTGGTTTTGTTTTTTTGGGGGTGGCTGTCCTTTCATTTGCTGGGTGCCCAGTGCAAGTGGAAGGAGGCACCTCAAAAAACTGCTTCTTGCTTTGAAGTCACAGATCCTCAAGAATTTGGAGCTTCTATTGTAGACACCTTATCTTCTCATAAATTTCAACAATTGGATAAGAACAAATCTGAATCTCTTAATTCCCCCTCCATCTCCTGTGTTTTGACCTTATCTTTCATTTTTTTCCTCTGCTTTCTGTGCTTGTAAAATAATCAAATAATCCACAGCAGTAATTTTGATCAATAATAACAACAACAAAAGCTCCCAGTCTTTCCACCACATACAGTAGTAGATTGAAAATACACATTTCCTTGGTGAAATCTTAGTGGATGCTCAGCAGAAAAAAACATTTAATGACATATACTGAACAGATTCATTATATGCTGAAAATAAATGGGTGAGATGCGCAATCCTTGGGGGGAAACACATTTTCTAGTTTAATGTGCTGCAGACACCTACTGGGCCCTGCAAAACGAGGAATTACCTGATTTTTTAAAAAAGTTTTATTTAAATAATGAATAAATCAAAGGGAAGTTAATACAATGCTTAGGCATGTGCTAGCAGGCCTCAATTTCTCTATATAACTCAGCTCCTTTTACAAATAAAAGTATCAAGGAGCTGTAGCCAGTGAGTCAATATTTTAGACCAATACAAGCAATATACGTATCCGTGAGGGCTCTCTAGTTTTATAAAAACTATCTTTAAAGATAGCATGTTTCGGGTTGTTTTTCAAGGTAGGCTTTGTCCTGGATAATTAACAAAGCTAAATTTATTATTTTTTGCCATTTTACAAGTTGTTACTAAAGTTTCTCTCAAGTCACCTTGGCTTTTCATGATGTCAACCAGACATGCATCTGAAAGAGCACTGAAAGAATTGCCAGTAATCCAAGTTTTTTCTCAAGATCCAACAGCTGTATTGCTGTGAATTGTGCAAGCGGTTTGCTGTGATTTCTCCCTCACAGAGATTCTGTGCATAAAGTGCCCTTGAAGTTGTCTGAGAGGAGAATATTACCTTTGTATATTAACTGCCAGTGCCCTCTTGGCCCACTGAGCTAGAATTGAGCCGTCTTTTGCAGAGTAGAAAATATGAATTGGGAAGATCGAAGAAGGTTCTCAGGAAGAGTTTCATCATTTAAAAAGCAAGCTGGGGACTACATAGGCTACCCAAATGTCAACAGGACTCGACCACAACTGCCTCGAGATGGGAGACACTCTTACCTTTTATAAATCCATGAGATATCATTGACAGCATAATAGCTGGCTTAAGGGTTAGATGATGGCTAATTTTTAGATCCCCATCTGCCTCTGTTTCCTCTGTTTTATAAGATTTGCAGTTATCTTACTGCTTAAAAAAGGCATTTGTCTTTTACAAAGTTTCTGCCCACCTCACAGTTCTATGTAGGATTGCTTAACCTGTATTTTTTCCCCTGTCCTTTCCCTTTCTTAGGCTGAATGCAGGACTGAGGGCTACTTTTGTCAGCCATGTTTGTGTTTTTGGAAGCATTCAAAAGAAAGAAGCTGCATAGGCTGAATCATTCAGAAATCCAGTTCAAAGCTGTTGAAAAAGAGGAGGAAAAATGCAACTTTCAGAGAGAACAAGATAGTGAATCTCTTAACTTTTTCATTTAACAGAATAACAGAGTTGGAAGGGACCCTGGAGGCTTTCCAGTCCAACCTCTTGGTCGAGCAAGAAACCCAATGTAATTTCAGGCAAATGGTTGGCCAATCTCTTTGGTCTATCAGCGTAATTTCTTCTAATAATTCAATTGTTGTTGAATTATTCATTATTTTTCCACTGATGTACATGGATGAAGCATTGCTGTGTGGCAGAAAAAATACACGCACTACAGTTAAATTCATGGTCCCACAAGGAAAAATAAGCAACACGGGACTAATTTTGATTTGTCTATCAATGCAAGGAATGCCAAGCTGGAAAGGAGAGAGAAAAATGAAGGCAACAAAAGCAATTCCTATCCTCGAAACTGTACTTCCTAAAATGTGATAGTTATGGGGAAGCGGAGAGGAGAGACAATAAAGTGGGTGTAGAAAGCAAACAGAAAGATTAGAGCAGGGTTGTCAAACTGGATTTCTTTGAGGGCTGGATCAGCATTGTACTTCTCCCCCACAGCCTCTTTTCGGCCTGGACGGCCTCCTGCAGTACGTTGCCAGCCGAAATGGGTGTGGGGAGCCTGTATGCATCCCGTTTTGGCTGCCAAAGGCACCACGGACTGGTCCTTTGCTATTTCCAGGCAAGCTCCATGGGCCAGATTTAAGCACCCTGCAGGCTGGATCTGGCCTTGAATTTGACATTCCTGGATTTTAGTGTTGTGTATCCAACTGCTTCATATTGATCCAAATTCTGCATCTTTTTCACCTTGGTGTTTACCGCCTTTGGGGCTTCTTTGAAAATGATCACTTATTCCAAGAGATATAAAGTACATGTAATCCTCGACTTACAACAGTTCACTTAGTGACCATTCAAAGTTACAACAGCGCTGAAAAAAGTGATTTATGACCATTTTTCATACTTACAACCATTGCAGCATCCCTGTGATCATGTGATTTACCTTTGGATGCTTAGCAACTGACTCATATTTATGATGGTTGCAGTGTCCTGGAGTCAGATGATCTCCTTTTGCGAACTTCTGACCAGCAAAGTTAATGGGGAAACCAGATTCACTTAACAACTGCAGTGATTCACTTAACAAATGTGGCAAGAAAGATCATAAAATGGGGCAAAACTCACTTAACAAATTTCTCACTTACCAACATAAATTTTGGGCTCAATTGTGGTCGTAAATTGAGGACTACCTGTATATTAGATTCCTTACTTCTAAGTTTTAAAGAAGCTATGAAAGTCTTATAGTTCTATGTTGCTTTTAATTGAGAAGATGAGCATGCATTCAATTGTTCGTAACTTTAATGAATTTGTTCTACTGGGCGGCTATATATTATATGTTTCAATCTGTAATAAGATTTGGATCCATTTAACATTTTTAGTTTTATGTTTGAAAGGTTCTATTCTAAAAGCTAGCAAAAGAATGCAAAACTCATGTAGTAGCAGCTTTGACTACATGAACTCACAGCTGGTTTAATGATCAAACTCCAAAAGGTCTTGCTAATGGTTCTAGATTGGAGTGGAACATCTACCTGAGGGCTTCCCTGGTCTGCACTGAGCTCTGTTTGGTTGAGGAGATGCATGGTGAAACCAAGTCCTATGAAGAACGATTAAACATTAAAGAATCTGAACACATTCAGCCTAAAGAAGGGATTACTACAGGAGGGATATGATAACAATCTTCAAATATCAAGTCTTGTCACAAAGAAGGGGGAACAGGCTGATTCTCTATTGCCCCAGAGATTAAGACAAAAGCCAATGAGTTAAAAACACAAGGCAGTAAGAATAAGGCAAATCACTGGAGGAGCTTTCTGACCATGAGCTACCAGCCAGGGGAACAGGGGGACCTTCAGAGTGGCAAGTTCTCTTTTATTAGTATTTAAATGAAGGCTGGAGGGTCATCTCTCAGAAATGCTGTGATAGATTCTGCAGAATCTTCTTCTTTTGCCATATCCGTCATCGGACGTTGGCGATCATGTTGGCGACCCTATTTTTATCAACAACTGCACGAAAAAGTGCTGCTGAGATTTGTCCAAACCAGTCCCTTAGATTTTGAAGCCATGATCTTCTTCTTCTGCCTGAACCTTGTTTGCCATCAATCTGTCCTTGGAAGATTAAGTGAAGCAAGCCGTATTTTTCCGGGTATCGCATCACATGTCCAAAATATTCTAACTTTTGCTTTCTAATGGTTTTGATGATTTCCCTTGGCTTTCCCAGGTGGGTTATCACCTCCTCATTTCTGATTTTTGTCAACCCAGCTTACATGTAACAGCCGCCTGTAAATCCACATTTCAAATGCTTCTAGTCTCTTTAAGTGGCTTTCTGTCAGAGTGCAACTCTCCACTCCATAGAGCAGGATAGAAAAGGTGTAACATCTGACAAGCCTGATTTTCAATCTTAGGCTTATGTAGTGACTGCAGAAGACTTTTTTCATTTTGAAGACTACTGTTCGAGCTTTCTCTATCCTTGTTGTTACTTCAAAGAGATCACTGATGGTAAACTTTTTGGGCTTGGTGTATCAAAAATTCAGAAAATGCCTTCCTTAACTCTTCTGGCATTCTCTCTTTCTCTCTCTCTCTCTCTCTCTCTCACACGCACACACATACACACACCAGACAAAAGAGAAGCAATTCATAACAAAGACTGATAATTTATTATTTAATAAATACTTACATAATTGCAAATATTTTTTGTAATGTCTATCCAAGGCAACTCCAGGTTGTATGAAGCCTGGAAACTTCAGAAAATGCTCTTGCATGGCCTTGCAGCTTCTGGAAAAAAAAGCAGGAAAGCACATTCCATTCTCACAGGCTTTTTGGAGGTGCCAGACACAGTGTAAAAGCAGGGCCCTTTCTCGTGACTACCAGGGGGTTTCAATGCCTGGCGTGTCGCCAAAAATTGACATGGCATGGCATGTGACATATGTGTCATTGGTTCGGCAACACTGGACCAGATTAACTCTAAGGTCATTTCCAACACTACTTTTCTATACAGTTCCTCCAGGCTTTTTTTATCAGTTTTTATAGCCTGCCTATCTTAAAACTAAAAACTTTGCTCTTAACAGTGAAGTAATTTATTTACATCCGAATCGTCTGAGAAAATTTTCTTGGCATAAGTACCAGTCTAAGGAAGGAAAATGCTTTTAAAATACTCCTATAAACAATTGAAAGAAAAAAACACAGTCTTTTGTAGTGACAAAATGTACGATTGATCTTTCTGGGCTCATTTTTCCAATGTTTACTCCATTCATTTTATTTGAATGAATTCATGCCACATTAAAAGGAAAATGTCTACCAAAAAAATCATTACAATATTTTAATTTACAACATAGAATCTCCTTAAGGCAAACAGTGTAATGCATAACAAAACAGAGCACACTGAAGCATCAGATGAATATATAGAGCCTAAAAGCAAACATTTAAAGCACTGCTCAGGAGAGTTATTATCCCCCGATGCCACGTTCCCTGGCAAAATTGTGCCATTAGTGTGGCTATCTGAAAGGTCATTAGCTATTTCACTCAGTTTTCATTCAACAGGCACAATATGCGAAAGGTAGGTAGACACGTACAGGAGAAGATGGACTTTCTGCTACACTCTTCCCAACTCATTTCAGGTTTTAGAGATTAATACCAGCATTTGAAATGGGCCCGTCAGCTTCAGAACCGTACAAGTAATCCTTGACTTACGACGTAATTGAGCCTGCCCATGATATCAGTAAGTTGTAATGGTCATAAAATGAGATGGTCACAATCAACCTGATTTTACTTTTTTTTTAACTTTTTTTTTTTTGCGGTAGTCACTAAGCAAACACTGGGGTTGTTAAGGGATCCCATTGTTCAGTAAGGACATGTGGCTTTGCCCGAAACCAGAAGTGCTAAAACCATTTAAAATGCAGTCATAGGACACCAGAAGCTGCAAACAGCTGTAAATGCAGGCTGATTGCTGAGTATCTGAAGTCAGTCACGTGACTATGAGGGGGGGGCAGCCATCAGAACTTCCTATCCAGGTCATAAGTCTCCTCTTTTAGATAGGTTGTAACTTTAAATGGACGTAAGTTAAGGAATAGCTATAATGGAGTCCATCCAGTAGTTTCACTTAGTAATTTAGTAGTCATGTATTGAATCCAAAGCAGTTTATCTACTGTTCAAAGGCAACCCGTGCAGAATGTTTAGTACTAGCACAAGAATAAATCATCACATGGATATTTGCAAGTAGGTCCGTTTTACCAGGAAAGGGCCCGGCTGGCAGAGATCCTTTCTAATATGATCCCTTTTATGACAAAATATGTGTGATTGCTAATTTATAGGAATCAGAAACTTTTTTATGTTTTAGTTTTCAAACTGGACCCTTCTATGCAAGTCCATGCATATGATAAGCAAATGCAGTTACAGTGTCAGATCTGCCAGCACTAAATAGAAATGATCCTTGGATCCATTTGTTGAGAAGTCAAGTGTACTGCGGTTATGCATAGCCAGAACTGAGAATTGCGCACCAAAATCCCTAAGTTCAATTTTTCCTTCCCTTAACTGCCTCTTATCGCTGACCTCCCCATGACCAATCAGGTTCAAGCAAGATGTTTTCAGAACAGTCACTTCAAGAGTAGTTTGGTATGCAACTACCTTCTTCTCCCAGCCAGGTGACCTTGAAGCAGCATCTCGGGGAGATACAGTATTTATTTTCGCTTTCCCTCAAGCATTCCATCCACCCTCCCCAGAGTTCATGGCAGACTGTCACCGCATGGTAGTGAAGCCCACAAGCAAACATATGTTGGCAACTGACATACAGCATCACGAGGCACGTGCAACTTCAGTTTTTGCAGGCATTTGAGTCTCTAAAGTGTCTAGAGAATTCTCATGGCTGGTACCAAGATGACAGAGTATTCTGTGCAGGCTTTGATATATTGCTGAATTTTAGCAATTTTCCTATGAAGCAGTTCTTGAAAGCTGCATTTCTTCCTGTTATGAAGAAATGCAGCTGCCAACTTCCACCATGCCACTGCTGGCAATTTCGGTAGCCAGAAGATGCTTCTGTGCATGAGCAGCACACGTGCAGAAGCTCTTCTGTGTTAACTGCAACTGAAGGTCAAACCTGTGAAGCATTGTGAAGCACTTCGCAAGTATAAATCCCATGCTTGGTTGCCTCACGGAAGAGGTTTGTCTCTGTGTCATACATCCCTTGCTGAAGCAATTCCAGACATCTTGCAGAGCCACTGTAGAAATATTTTAGAAATAAACTATTTGGGTACGAAATTCACTGAGGTCTAAAGTACAACTTCTTCAAAACCACAGAAATGTTAATGCTCCAGTAAGCATTAATTTATTCATTTTAAAATTGTTTTCGAATGCTGTTCTTTGATTTCCTTCTTCCTTTTCACTGATGCTGTTTTCCTTCTTCTGATCTATTTGCTGTCCTATTGGTTTCTGGCAGTCAAAGTTAATATACTCCTGGGTTTGCATAATATACACTGCTTAGTGTAAATTGTATGATCTTCCTGTTTGACAGCTCGCCTGCTTTCAGAATCTTCCAAATGACAGCTCCTGTAAATAATTATTAACAGTGAATTACAAACTGCATCCTGCCGCCGTATCATAAACATGTCAGCTTTCAAAACAGGGAAAAAGCTTTTACAAGGAATGAAGCCTGCATTTTGATTCACTGCCGGCTCTCACCTAGCTGGGATATAATTCATTATTTACTAGCTAACACTGTGTTTTTGAACTACCCAAGAACTGTTTTGATGCAGAAATGTAATGTTGTCCCTTTGAAGTCTTGCCTATCCTCTCAACAGGTAGCAGCATTTCACCAGTTCAGTTAATCTCTGAAGCTAAGCAGGGTCAGCCCTGGTTAGTAATGGAATGGGGTACTGGCAGGGAATACTGGAATTGTAGGTTAAATTGCGGAAGTGGGAAAAAAACACCCTGGAAGAAGGCAGTGGGTAACATCTGTAACAGAGTGAAGATATGTCTGTGGATGCGGCCACCAGGAATTGAGATCAGCTTGAGAGTATTTTAGTTTTGTTTACGAAGAAAAGGTGGGAAAGTAAAAAGATCAGAAACTAAATATAAGCCCTAAAGTAACCTTTATCAATCTGTTGCTCTGCAGGTGTGTTGACAAACAACTCTGATCATTGAGAGGGAAGGTTCGTTTTCCAAGTTGTGGCTTGGTTTCCAAGCGTTTTATTACCAGGCTAGGTAACATCTTCAGCGGAGCTTAGGGGGTGTCAGTGTTCTTCTGTTTATAAGGGTTTCAAGTGTGGGTGTGTCAAGTGACGGGTCAGGTGTGAGTCATCAATGAGAGTCTTGTGACGGATCTTGTGATAGGGAGGTTACATGAGGCCAGGGTCATTGGGAGGTGAACTGCTGGTGGGGGTGAGGGTTGCGTGGGTTGGTGGAGGGTCGGTGCCATCTCTGGTTCGCTGTGCGGTTGATTTGGATTCTAAGGGGTTCGTAGGCTAGTTGTAGGTCAATGTGTCTGTTGATAGAATTGCTTGTGGAGTGCCCGGCTTCGATGAACTCACCAGCGTAGCAGTTGGAGATCCTCCAGGGCCCTCCCTTGACACATCCACACCTGAAGCCCTTATAAACACATGAACACTGACCCTGACATCCCCTAAACCCCGCCAAAGATGTTACCTAGCCCGGTAATGAAACATTCAGAAACCAACCCACAAGCTTGGAGAATGGACCTTCATCCTCATTCTACACCCGAGCTACAGATATTCGTCACTATTGTAAGCTCTGATCCTTCCCAGAGAATGTATAGAAAGTATAAAAGAATGATAGAATATTTGTAGCTCAGGGCTGAACTGTGAGGTCCATGGTGCTCTCTGAACTTGATTGCTTTCTTGCTGACATACTGATTATGTTATTCCAGTTCGGTAAAGAAATTTCTGCAAGAAAACAACCAAGCTCGGAGACCCCTCAGTATAAAAACCATCTTTGTCAGTTCCTTTAGCTATAACAGTTCCTGGAATAATAGAAATCCTTTTACATTCATTCCACAATAGAAGAGTAAAAGTATTTGCTGCCTCCTAGTGTTTTTAGTAAATGATCTGGCCATTTAATTTGTCTGAGGATAATGTAGCCAGGCCATCAAAATGCCATTATTTCCTTTATATATCTTTCTTTTGAAAACTATGATGATGTGAAATTTGTGGCACCCAAGTGCTTGTTGCAACAGGTGAAATACTTATATATTATCCTCCTCTATGTATACATGTTTATGTACGGGGCTGTAGTATTTCCTTTGTGCTAAGAGGCTGGAAAGTAGAGTGAGACCTAACTCTAACCGGGAGAAGTGAGCTAGGGATTGTGAAGCCGACTTGAAACAAAACTGGAAGAGCAACAGTGCTGCTAAAGTTGTCTTTGGAATCTAGTAGAACATTTTTCATTCAGGCAGATGGAAATAAGATGAAGTAACTGTTCTGAGAACAGGAAAATTATCTACCGCAAGCCCCTGGGAGATAGAATTTATCTTTTTAATGAAAAACATAGGCCTATTGCAAAAAAGATTGTTACGTGTTCTTGGAAAAAGTCCTGATCACCAAATGCATGATAAAAGGCTGGTGTTGTTTCATCGATGCAATGGAGGAACTTGTCTACCTGTGCGCAACTCACAGGGGTCAGACAAGGTCAGGGAGATGTAGCTAGAGAGGGAGAAATGCAAGAGATGAATGGACAGGTTAGAAACCTGCAAAAGCTGCAGTTAGTCCAGAATGCAACAGTGTATGGGATTATGGGCACACCTCAGTACTAACAGCCAAATCTGACCCTAGGTTCTGCCTTGGTTTACCTTTTCAAAAAAGCAACCCAGTCAGAAGATCCTTTAAAAGCAATTTATTAGAGTACTCTGACAAAGTGGGATCTCCCTATAAAAAGAGAGAACCTTGGCCCATCTTACATTTCCTTTTTCCATTCCCCACCATCCAGTCGAAGCTGAAGAAGCCTCTTGGATGAGAAGCAAAATGTCTTCAAAGAAAAACCAGAAGGTCCAGTTGCCTCTTGAAAAAAGCCCCTTTGGGACAACCAGGACCTGGATGACTGAGAATCTCCATAGACATTCCCTTTTATAGTTAAGACATCAAAGAAAATGCAAGAGACAAGGTGATTGGACAGGACATTCCCCTTTGCATAGACAATCAGTTACACATAGTCAAACGTATTGCATATTTGCATGCCATATTACCTCACATGTTCATTAAAATGAAATGTGACGACAGAAGGGGTGTAAATTTTAGGATGTTAATAAACAAAAAGGTTGTCTGGAGTTCATGAGACAAACCAGATGCCAATTAGGGCTAGCAAGCTCTCTCTCTTACCAGGAGACATTGTCCAGACAAGCTATAAATCAGTTCATACAGCAATAGGATAAAAACTTTTCCTACATTCCAGTCTATAATGGTTTGATAAACAGTTATCACTATTTTAAAAGAAAGATAAGTTAATTAAAATACAAAGTTAACTATGTTAGTTAACAATATTACAAATAGTAATAGCACTTAGACTTATATACCATTTCATAGTATTTTACAGCCCTCTCTAAGCAGTTTATAGAGTCAGCCTGTTGCCCCCAACAATCTGGGTCCTCATTTTAACCGACCTCAGAAGGATGGAAGGCTGAGTCAACCTTGAGCTGGTGAGAGTCGAACTGCTGGCAGTTGGCAGAATTAGCCTGCAATACTGCATTCAAACCACTGAACTCAAATCCATGCCATGTGCCTCTTAGTAGAAATCTGATAGAGTGGTCATGCTATAGGCCCTTTCTCCAAATAATGTCACCTGCTGGAGCCCAGGAGACATGCATTCTCTGTCACACCATCTGTCCTATGGAACATAATTCCCTCTGGTTTTAGTAGCCAGAACCTACTGGCCTATCATATAGCCTTTAAAACCTGATTCATTTTCCTGATGTTGGGATAGAATATCAAATTAACTTCTTGACTGGATTACAGAGTTTGGCTTAGAGTTATCCTTTTAGTTAATTATTCTGGTTCTGGTTCTAAATGTTCATTGTGCTTTCTTTTTAATACTTATTTTCTGTTTCTAGTTAGTTGAAAGCTGTCCCAAACTGCTTTTTGAGGAAGGAAAGGAAGGGAGGGAGGGAGGGAGGGAGAGGGGAGAGGAGAGGAGAGGAGA
>JANHFL010009344.1:221305-232710 GCA_032468155.1 Oxyrhabdium leporinum | reverse complement strand
CAAGTCGAGGAGTGGATGGATCTATAAGGTGGGGTGGGGTGGGGCGGGGCAAGGTCAGCCAGGATTGGAATTTGGGGTTCACCGAACTGTGCAGAATCTTAGCTAGAGGATTACCCGAACCCTTGAGAACCCCCAGCAGCCCACCCCTGATGTCAGTTGCCAAGCACTTCAATTCTGATCATGTGACTGCAGGGATGCTGCAACAGTAATAAGTGCAAGGACCAATTGCAATGGTCATATGTTGAGGACTACATATATTACAATGATGCACAGCAGGAAAATATTTTGAATATAGAAAAAGGGTCTCTGAAGGATTAAATTGAGATATGTCATTGCTCTAGTTTCGTACAAGCAAAACTGATTAGCCCAGATTAACTCAATTGCAATGTATAGCAAATTCATTTTCAAGACTTGTGTTCCATGTGCTAGATATGAAGAATCAATATTTAAAGTGTTCGTTTTTTAAAAAAAAATCGGTCCTAATTTCTTGAAACTTAGTGAACTAAAAATAGCTGATAAATTCTTGCTTATTTTGATAATTCAAGTAATTATCTCTAGTAGCAATTACAGCTCTTGAGTGTGTTAGAAACTTATTTGCATTTTACAATATAAGACTGAACAGACAGAAGCATTTATGATTCACAGGAACCCTGCTTTTAAAATGTAGTCTGCAAAAAGAAAAAAGACACTTCTGTTTTAAGAGATAATCACGTTTAATTTAAAAAGTAGCACAGTCTATATTTTGAAGAAAATGTAGTTCTTAGGTTAATGCCCGGTATATCCATCACATTATTCCAGCTTCATGGAATTGCTTCATAAGGCAAAACAATAGAGAAAAAAATTGAACAGGACTATTGCCCATTCCCCATAGAACACTAGAAATGAGAGGGGAACAGGGATGTAAGTTAGATCTTCCATCGGTTGCAAATTAATGAAAGATCATTTATTAATTAGAAAACATTACATCTTTGCAAATACCTTAAAGCCCCCAACACACTCTGGTCTCTTTTAAGCCTAATTTGTGTCTGTATCTAGATCCTGATTTATATGGATGTAACTGATATCAATTCCATTTTAGCTGAATCTGTATTCCAGTTTAGATGAATCTATAAAGTCATTTTCCAAATATGATTGAAACTGACTGAAAACTGTTTAACTGTAGGAGGAATGGCAGAGTCTGGGGGAGGAGTCAAAAGAGGAATCAGCCTAAAGTCTCTACGGTCTCACAAGCGGTCTAAATCCAACCCCTCTTGACTTTCATTAACCCTTATCTGACATCAAAATAGTACTGTCAGTTCACCTGTGCATTGGCATGAGCAACAAATCAGTTTAATTGGAACTTAACATGCAGCCCTGGTCTGACATTAACCTAGTGTCAACATAGTTTTAAAATAGCTGGGCATAATATAAAATCTTCATTAAAACAATGACTGTGAATTCTTAGTTTCTTTAATACATGTCTAAATTCATTTTGCAATCCCTAAGAAATCTCTGTCTTCAAAGTGAATTTATTTATAAATCTAATTCTAGCAAAGACTTCATGTTACTGTATGCCAAACAGAGCTAAAAAGACATATTTGTGTGGAAGATAAAGGGACAGATAAAGGCTGTAGGGTCTTTGATTTTACTTCCAATATTCAGATATTCTCCTATCATAATGTTTTCCATAATTTAACGGCAAGTGTAATTGATACTGATATATCAACCTTTCTGAGTATTTGAGATTTTGATGACTGGTGGCTAACAGACGTTCTCAAAAGTACTGATGATCTTACTTTTGGAGTGTTTTTACTATACATCAAAGCATAGTGATTTACTTATAAATAATATAGTTAGGTGAAGGTTTCTCCATTGATGTTAAACAATGATGTTAAACGAAGTTCAGTAAATATATTAAAGGAAAAGCCAGCAACTGTACTAATTGCCAGTTGAATGTATAGAATTTCAGCATGTAAATGGAAATATCCTCTTTTTTTTCCCTCTGTACAACTGGTGTTATAGATTCAGATGGAAAGAATAGAAGGCTTTGGAACAAGACAGAAGTGATGTTAATTGAGTAGATGCAATTAACATGGTCATATTTTTCTTAGGATAAATCACAGTTATGGGCAGGAATTGAACAGCATGAAGGGCATAACTAGGAAAAGTATATACAAGTAGTCCTCCACTTGCAATAGGTCACTTAGTGAGCATTTAAAGTTACAACAGATTTCCCCAGGGGCATCTACAAAACCCAGTTCCAAAGTTCATATGGACACTCCCTCCCCACAGTCATGTGATCGCATTTCAGGCACTTGGCAACTGGCCCACATTTACAATCATTTGCAGCATCCCGTGGTCACATGACCATGTTTTACAACATTTTTGCTGAAAACCAGCTTTTATTTCTGGTTTTCAGCAAAACTGGCCCATAGTGACCCATTGGTTCATTTAATTACTGCAGCAGTTGCTAAACAATAGCTAGCAAAAAGTTTGCAGAATCAGGTCAGTCATGTGGGTGACCCATTTTATGAACATGACAACTTATGACCATGATGGACTGACTCATAAGTCGAGGACCACCTGTAAGCCCTTATTTCTGTTGTATTTACCATACATCAAAAGGAAAGTCTCTGCTGTACCATCTGGAGGACTTCCGATGGTATAGAAAAGGTGGCCTCAGGGTAATCTTTATTTGGATCAAAATGAGGAAAAGGTTCAGTTTTCCTCCCCACTGAAGTACTCAGAGGAATTAGTCATAACCATCCAGCATGTGGAAATGCTACGCATTATTGTCATGAAACCCATATTTAGCAATAACAATAATACTTAGACTTCTATACCACTTCAAAGTGGTTTACAGTCCTCTTTAAGCGGTTTCCATAATCAGCATATTGTCCCCAACAATCTGGGTCCTCATTTTACCAACCTTAGAAGGATAGAAGGTTGAGTAAATTTTGAGCCGGTGAGAATCGAACTGCTTGCAGTTGGCAGAATTAGCCTGCAATACTGCATTCTAACCACTGTGGCACCACGGCTCTTAACCATAATTTAGATCAACTATTACTGGTAAGAGTTAAGTGAACCAAGCTTGCGGCAGACTTGAGTGAAGGAGACAAAAGTGAAGTTTTCACACTGATCAAGTTTGATCTTTTTTGCTAGTTTGGGGACAATCCCTCTTAGTGAACGCAATCCCATCCGCTGTTCTTCATACCAAATATTGTCCGTAGCTACAGGGTCCTTCCGAGCAGTCAGGTAGAAAGGAGACCTGGTTTCCATCTGGGATGGTGGACGGTGGATATACATGTACTTGTACAAGAGGCAGTAGGGACACAGCCTCTGCCCATTGGCATGCTCGTGGTATATCTGGCCATGACACACTCGACTCAAGCCCATTCCTTTCTCTCGTTTCGCATTATCTGTCCGTGAAAAAAAGGGCCGATTCTGTGAATCCTTCAGGAGCTCAATGTCACCATACATTAAGTCAGCATGTTCCTGCAACGTTCTCATATTCAGGTACTGGCTGTTATATTTTACAACAGTGGATAGTAAAGCTAGTGGACTTCCATCCCCCAAGCACCCAATCCTCCACATCTCATCTTCATTGGAAGGGGAGAAGTAGACGATGTTGCGAGAGCGAGCACCTGACATCCCAGCCTTGCTTAGTACCCTCAGCTTCTCCTTGAGTTTCTTGGTAGATGAGTTGAAGCTTCCACTTGTGATGGAGAAACCGATGCCAGCATTCTTCAGTATCCGGTCTAATCCCCGACGGATGGCATGAAGCGATGTGGCCAGAAAATCAGAACCATCTGTTTTCTTCACCGTGACATAGAAATCTTCCAGGAGTTCATTGAGTTTCACCGCTGGAATCTGGGTCATAAGAATTGAGAAGATATAAATTACATTTCATGGGTTATTTCCTTGCCTATAATTTTGTTAGAGATACTCATTTTGGATTGGATTGAAACTTCCACAAATATATTATGATTCTGACAAATTAGCCAGTTACTTGCTTCTCTTTCTCCTCAACTTTAGAGCAAACCTAAGACTTTTCACTGTCTGAAGCAAACGATATACAGGTAGCCCACAACTTATGACCACAATTGAGCCCAAAATTTATGTTGCTAAGTGGGAAATTTGTTAAGTCAATTTTGCCTCATTTTGTGACTGTTCTTACCACATTTGTTAAGTGAATCACTGCAGCTCTTAAGTTAGTAACATTTTTTTTAGGAACATTGGTTGTTAAGTGAATCTGGCATCTCCACTGACTTTGCTTGACAGAAGGTTGCAAAAGATGATCACGTGACCCCGGGACACTGCAACCATCATAAATGTTGAGTCACTTGTCAAGCATCCGAATGTAAATCACGTGACCATGGGGACGTTGCAATGGTCATAAGTGTGAAAAATATCATAAGTCACTTTTTTCAGTGCCGTTGAAACTACGAATGGTCACTAAGCAAACTGTTATAAATTGAGGACTACCTATAATGGTATCATCTGTCATTTTGCAATGGTTCCAGGAAACATCTTTCGTTGCCGTAATGGATGGCATGCCAGCTATGTCACTCACATAAAACACAAAGTCTTAGTTTCTGGTTAATTCAAGTGGCTAGATTGTTGCGGGGAATATGCTGACTCTGCAAATTGCTTAGAATAAAGCACTGTGAAGCGGTATATAAGTCTAAGTGCTATTGCTATCTTGGTTTTTTTTCTAAAAATGGGGCCAGCTGTACTCCTACACTTGCAAGCCTATTATATTTGGATTGGTAGATGTCCACTCAAATTTGAACTCACGATAACATGCCTAGTTCCTACAGAATGCTTTTTCCATTTTGTCTGCTTTTGCATTCTCAAACAGCAAAAATATGAGATTTGTAGGAAGCCATTACTAGGCTTTCACACTGAGACTGATGGGCAGTTTTCAGTTTGATAGACAACCAAATACTCAGGCCCACAGACCTCTACCCCAATTATATATTTAATACATAGGATTCTTCTGTTTTACAACCACCATCCCTCTTGTTACCATAGATTTTTCTATATTTATATTGCTTCATTTCTCTTTATTTAAATTACTTTTCTTTTTCCTCTTACACCAAAATTCTCTTAATGTAATACACTACAAATTCAATGTGATCGTTAAAAATAAAATAAAATCATTCATCAACAACAATGGCCTACGTCATCTTTGCTTCGCATGCCATTTTTTTCAGCACACTAGCTTCTTTGTGATACACAGATCACCAAATAGGCACAAGGTTTGCATTAAATTGGCCATTTCTTTAAAAAGTAATAACAGGAGGAATTGTGTGAGAAGATCTTCAGCAGGACAGATAAGGAACTTCATTGTATTCTTTCTGGATCTCAGAAAAATTATAAAGCTTGCATGGTCTTTAAAGAAAGTTCCCCTGTGTGCTTGCTCAAATATCATATTCAACGGGGAATTTTATTTCCTGACTGAGTCAGGAAAGGATTATGCATCCTCTTGACACCTGCTGTAACCTGATAATTATTAGCTGATTGCATAAATATTATGTAACCGTTTAGCTGATGTCATTTGTATTTTCACAGACTCACATGTCAGCTGTAAACTTACAAGTGTACTTGATCTCATATATTATGTGACTTGGTTTGGAAAACACACACATACACATATACACACACACAAACACACACATACCACAGATATACATACATACTTGCATGGACTTTATATTGTGATGGCTGCGTGTCGCACATCCATTGCGGAAACCAATTTTCCTGCCTTTCTACTCAGATCATCTTTCAGCCGCTATAAAACTCCAAGTTAAAAAGAAAATTCTAAACGGGTTACAATGGAGGACTGGCAAAACCCGGAGGAAAGCTTAAATGACATTGCCTTTGATACAGAGAAAGTTGCTAGGGACCTTTTCTTTGCGACCCCTTCATTGCATGATTAATTTCAGCTATCTTCTCTCACATCTGCACATCAGACTTTATTAAGCTGCAAGGAGACACGGGCTCAGTGCCAGACATATTGTGACAAAAGGAGCTAAGGGGAGCCGGAGAGCCAGATCTGAATAGCAGTAGTTTGAAACGTTAAAATCCTTTGGTAAGGTTATTTGATGATTGGAACAAAGCACGCATCTTGCAGAATGCCGACAGGTTTTGAGGCGAAGATTTTAATCAGTCCTTTACATTTCTGAACTAGATCTGTGCTGATGTTTACCATAATTTGGTTGTTATTTTGAGGACATCCAGTGATTTATTTCTAACGCACGTAGCATCATATACCTCTTCATAATTATAAGAGAACTGGGTACAGCTTAAAGCATCGTGCAGGCAAGTGTAGAAGAGGCAGCTGTTGCTTTATTATAACTAGGTTTAATAGATGGCTCTATGCTGCTCAGAGTCATTTTCCATGAGATGGACAGCCATATAAATTGGATAAATAAATAGGTTGTTTTCTGGAAAAGTATGATAACTGCACACTCACTTTCGTGGCTGCACAGAAAAATTTTGACTCTCCATCTGTACAAGCAGCTCCCAAAAGTCCCCAGCTCAAAACTGTCCTAAAGGGACAGGAAGGAGAAGATGAAAATATATTGTTATGTTATGCTGTGTTGTGTTGTGATATTATATATTATATTACATTGTATTGTATTGTATTGTATTGCATTGCATTGTATTATATTAATTGTATTGTATTTATTATATTATATTATATTATATTAAGCAGAAAATAATACCCTAATCAAACCACACCAGCACCAACACTAGCAGGACAAGCTACTGTATATAAACAATGAGCAAATCCCAGGCTCACTTGCACTGATGATGTTACCTAGTTGGGCATTGAAATGTCTGCAAGCAAACAACCAAGCTTAGGAACTACCAAGGACTCTACAGATTTCATATGTATATTCAACATATTTATGACAAATTATTCAGATTCATAATTTTTTAAAAGAAACATTTTCTTGTGTATGCCTCTTTATCCTTTATTTTTTGTTTACTCTTCATCTCTATCTCTAATTTTCACCTGTTTCATTGACTTGATAAAGTTGATCTGGGCCAAACAATAGCTTCATTTGTTATCTTTTACAATAGAAACTATGAGTGGCTGAGTACAGAAAATACCATTTTGAGATGTGTCAAACAATGTTCTAGAAAAAAATTATAGGGATTGTGCTGCACATTTGAAAAAGTTTATCTTACATTCCAATTTGCTGTACTTTAAATGATGAAATATCGAGCAGGCTAACACGAATAGATTAGAAGATAATCCTTAAAATATACTGGTCTTTACCTGGATTAATCTTCTGTAACCAGGAGATCTCACACACATACACACCAAACGTACGTTGAATTTCTATTGAACATGACCAAGGATTATGTTAGCTCAGAGTTACAGAAGCCGAAGTCCAACATTCTGAAATCAGCAGGATGAGAAAAATGTAGTCTAAGTCTACTTTTAGATCAGGGGTGGGGAACTATGGCCCTTTTATGACATGGACTTCAACTCCCAGAATTCTTGAGGCAGCCATGCTGGCTCAGGAATTCTGGGAGTTGAAGTCCACTAGTTATAAAGGGGGCCATAGTTTCCCATCTCTGGTTCAGATGATTAAGATCACCACTCAGAAACACATTGTAAATGAATAAAGTTGGTATAACTCTGGAATAATATTTTTACTACCTGACCTTAACCTAGCCATTCCGCCAAGGTAATCTTAAAATTCGGGTAATCTTAATCATGGCCCTCACCTTTGTAATGTCCAGGTAATCTTTCAGGCCTTTTGTCATGCACCAATATCGCCACACATTCAGAGCATACAAAGTCGCTTTAGTTGTATTTGGGCTTGCAGCACTGATACAAAGGTACTTCAGGTCGTCATAAAAATTGAAGATGGGGAATTTATTCAGCTTTGTGGAATAGGCTGGAAAACAAGAGAAAATGCAGCATAAAATTCATGTTCCTTACTTCAGTTATCGGTCTAATTACACCTGTTCTGGCAAGAATAAAAGACATGCTTATAATTGAGGAGTAATCAAGTCCCTGGTGAAATCAATCATAAACAAACTAGCAAGCAAGCAAATAAACAAAACTCCTGTTAATTTTAAAGGAGTAGATTTGCAGCCTCCAGGAGCCAAAGCAGGAATCTCATCCTCAATTAAGCAAACATTTGATGTAGGTCATATGATGCAGGTCATATTGAGCCTGTCACAGTGACAAAATGTAAAATTCCAGGCACGATAATCCTTACAGGTGAAATAACATGCTAATTCATTGCATTGCAGACTGAAGGCAGGTGAGGAAACCTATAACCAAACTGTTGTGGCCTGTCGGCCACCAGCCCCTCCAGCAGCCGAATCAGAGGAGGAGGAGGAGGCATGGGAGTCAGGGTCAGCATCAGGGCAACCTGGGAGCTCAGAGGGGGAAGAGGGAATGGAGCTGGCAAAGAGAGAGAGACAGAGGTGGAGCCTGGGCCATCCATCAGCCCTTAGATGGAGAGTCAACAGCCCCCACGCCTGGAAGTGGTTGATGAAGAAGAGGAGGAGGAGCTAGGTCCAGTGCCTGACGCATGGCTGCGCAGAAGGCAAAGAAGGGGAGAACAGTGGGAAGCCGTGGGCTGATCCTGGGGAAGGAAGAGCCACTGCTGCTAATGAGGCCCCACCTTAGCTCTGGGGATAAAAGGCAGGGGGTGTAGATGAATAGGTGTGGCAGACAACTATTCATCTTCTGGCCAGATGGACTTGTTAGCCAGCGAGAGAAACTTTTTGCCGGGGCTGCCAGCATTCCTAATAAAAGAATATTTTGAGTTCACATCAGAGGGTTTGTTGTGTTTGGGAGCTGGGTCAGGACACAAACTAAAAATACGTTGGCTATTTATTTTTAATATTTTACATTTGTCTTACTAGAACATCACTACAGCAATGTACTGTAAAGTATTGTGCAAGCCATAGCATCCCCTGTGATGCTCTATGGAAGCAACTCTTGCATTTTGAAGAATCATGATAGGAAGAGTACTGATGCCTTTGAACTTTGGTGTTGGATTCCTGAGAATATTGTGGACAGCCAAGAAAACAAATCAATGGATAATCAAACACATCAATCCAGAAGTTCTCACTCAAGTCACAAATAACTAGGCTTCAATCATCCTACTTCAGACACATTATGCTAAGGCCAACCTCTCTGGAAAAGGATATAACGCTGGGAAAGGCAGAAGGAAAGAGAAGAAACAGCAACAGAGTGGATGGACTCAGTTACAATAGTGATGAGCACAATTGGAAGACCTGAAAGAGCAGATTAGGGACAAACTGTCACGGAGATCTGGTTGTTAGGAGTTAACTACTTGATGGGACATAATCATCAATTATCAATGTACTGCAGGATTGTGATTTTGGCAACCACTGCTGCTGAACTACTCCAAAATTATCAGAATGGGACAATTCGCCGCAGCCAACTCGCCATGGCCAAATTGCTGTAGCCAACTCACTGTGGGCAACTCCCCATGCCCAACTCCCCATGCCCAACTCCCCATGCCTAACTCAGTGCAAGACAACTCCCCATGGGACAACTCGCCATGGGACAATTCAACAATTCAGTTATTGAAAATAATTTTAAAAATATTTTAATTTTTGTCATTCACATTTCATTTTGTCCCTCTTTTGACATCCTTTCTTTAATGAATCTATTCCACCACTTTTCCAATATTATTGTGACTCTTGTCCTATGATGAGTTGGCCATGATGAATTGTCCCATGGTGAGTTGGTCTTGGCAAGCTGGCCGTGGTGAGTTGGCCACGTCACGTTTTCCTAGATCCCAAAATTAGAGCAAGTCTCTCTTTGTTCAGATGCCCAAGTGTTGGAGAAACCCTTAAAGATTATGCTATACATTAATAGATATACAATTTTTTGTACATGATCTTCTGGGAGGGATGGTGAACAATTGAATAGATCCAGGCACATAATTAATAAACAGCTTTACCATCAACATCCACTTTCCCTGGATGGATAACTGTGCCCACATTTACATATATCGGTTTACTTTATGTATGTATCAATATACAGTATATTGAAAAGAATATATTCTGTGTGGCTCTAAATATTCATCTCTGCTTGTCAATATACTGTACATTGATGCTCATACTGGTTAGAAGGGAACATGGCTTTAAGGCAATCCACAGCCCTCAACTTGACTTCTCTAATTATAGCCCTATAGCACTGATGAAGTCACCTATTTTATCAATGAAATGTCTGAAAGAAAATTACCAAGTTCAGAGATTATCATAGACCTCACTATAGCGCTTCAAAAACTGGACTGAATGGGGGACAAAAAGGGAAGGGCCATTCTTCCCTCATAATTCCTACTGTCTGGACTGATTTCTAGTATGTTGAAATCTCAACTACAAGCAAGCTGACATTTAAACGTGCTCAAATCCCAAAACTACAGGTACCTGATCTTTAGCTCACCATCACAATGGCGGGAAAAGCTAAAAAAGAATAAAAGAAAGTAATATTGCAATGTGCAGATAAGACTGGAAAGTAATATTGCATCCAACAAAAGTATCTTTTTCAAACAAGAAAGTCCCTTGATGTGTATTCAACTTGCAACACTAATTGTTGTTATGTTCTGTCACCTTTTAGCTAAGAAGGTACTTCTCTAGCTATGCCAAGAATACTTAGGAAAAGAAGTTTATTGTGTTGTATTGTTCATTAAGCATGCATTATGCATCCCCAGGGTGAGTGTTGGAAGCAGAGAAAGTCTTTGGGAACATCATACACACCTGCTATGCATTTGGATAACAAATCCACAAGAATAACAGATCTCTTACTGCTATCTGTGTGGTTAAAATGAAGTATGCTTGTCAATAGCGTTTTTTTCCAGACTCGAGCTTCCATGAAAGCTGGGTTCATCCTAGATTCAAACAAATATATATATATTTGAAATTCTAGGCTAAAGTGACACAATGTGGATTTCTGCAGTGCTTTGATTCTGATTTGTATTAGTAAGGGTACCATGGAAGAACTCCTAAAACATTGCTTTCTTGGTCAGTAGGGGGAGAAAAATGAAGAGGTTTATTGCTTGAATTGCAGTAACCAGGATGTCAGTCTTTCTATTTAATGATTAAGGCAGCATTGCAGGGATGTGTCATTTTTTTGAAAATTAAGAACTTACTCTTGGTTTTTATTACAAAAATTCTCATAAAATCATCAGTACACTGGAGACTACAAAAAGCCAATGGCAACAGAAGATGAATGTGTCTTGATTTTATTGCCCAATGAATTATTACAAGGTTCGTTGAGAGAGAAAGAGAGAGAACACAAAGCATATTTTATGTAGCAGTCTACAAGCCAACATTGGCTCCTTCCTTCCTTCCTTCCTTCCTTCCTTCCTTCCTTCCTTCCGTCCTTCCTTCCTTCCTTCCTTCCTTCCTTCCTT
>JANHFL010009344.1:203942-215858 GCA_032468155.1 Oxyrhabdium leporinum | reverse complement strand
TTGCTAAATTTCATACCTTGATGGGGTAGGGGTTGTGTATTTTTGTGAGTTGTGTAATTTTGTGAGTTTGGTTGTGTTATTTTGTGAGCCACGCCCATCCAGTCACATGATCAGCAAGCCACACCCACCAAGCCACAGAACCGGTAATGGAAAATTTTAGATTTCACCACTGCTTTGGATATTTTATGCAAGCAGTTTGAATCCTCCGAATTGTGCAGTTTTGATGTTTACAAAGATTGAAGGCTTTAGATTTCATCACTGATGTACATGGTGAGAGAAATGAATCTTGCGAGTTTACCAGACGAATGGCACAGGGAACAAAGTCGTTACAGAATCTGGTAGTCCTGCTAGAAATACTTCAGAACCTCCTCTCAAAGGGGAGCAACAGAAACAGACTGTGAAATGGGTGTGTGGGATCTCTAACAATACTTTGAGCTCTAAGCTCATAGCGCTTATAAGCAGTATCCTGCGAGCTTCCTATAATCTTCTCAGCTGTCCTTACCACTCTGTGAGTGGACTTTCTCTCTGAAGCACTGCAGCCACTGAGCTTTGGCAATGGCAGAAGTGGGCCAAAGTTAACAGCAAGGAACATTGGTTGCAAGGAGACACTAAGCGGGATGTTGGCTAAGCAACTAAGGGAGGCCCAGGTGCTATCACCTTCATGTGGCCTAGACCCCTAAGAAGTAAAAGCTCATATGCTACCAAAGAAAGGCCTAAGGCAGAGTTCTCTAACCTTTCTGCCTTTGCAAACCAGTTTGGGGGCGATGGTTTCATGTGAGTGGCCAGCACGCGCACACAGTTCTATTTGCGTGAGTGGCCAGCATATGCTCCTGCTACTCGTGCAATTGGAGCACGTGCACACAAGTTAACCCACTGCTTGTGAAAGTGGGGGTGCATGCACAGGTCCTCGCCTACCATTTCTGCAGCAAAGTTCCAAATAGCTCACGGCCCAGTAGTGGGCTGCAGTCCATGAGTTAAGCCCTGGCTTAAGTCACTAATTATTACTTAAGGTGAAACATTACAGGTAGTTCTCAACTTACGACCAAAATGTTCTGTTGCTAAACAAGTCAGTTATGTGAGTTTTGCCTCATTTTACAACTTTTCTTGACACAATTGTTCAGTGAATGACTGCAGTTGTTAAAGTTAGTAACATGGTTGTTAGGTGAATCTGGCTTCCCCATTGCCTTTGCTTGTCAGAAGTTTGCAAAAGGTGACAACAACCGTCATAAATACATGCTAGTATCTGAAAGTGTCTGAATTTGATCGGGTGACCCTGAGGATGCTGCAATGGTCATTAAGTGTGAAAAATAGTCGTAAGTCACTCTATTTAGTGCCTTTGTAACTTCAAATGGGCACTAAATGAATGGTTGTAATTCGAGGACTACCTGTAGTCTTCAGAAGGTACACCAGGTCTAGAGAAGCAACAAGAAGGCCCACAACAGCTATTAATCATCCTTTTAGCATTCAGTCTTAGACCAAATCTAGCTATCTTCAACTTGGTATGAGAATGACTGTGGGGCTAGGAAAGATGGGAAGCTTAGGGCCTCACTTGGAAGTTCCAGGGGTAAATCAGGAAAAAGTGAAGCTACCTTGATTTTACAAGGAAGAAAAAAAGAGCACAGAAAGCAAAAAGATATAGAAATTTAAAAATAGAGAACAGAGAAGATGGAATTGTAGATAAACAATGTGAAATAAGTAATCGATAACTTAGAAAAAAGTGAAGAAGAATTTTTCTAAGTATAGGAAATTAGAAATGAAATTCTTGTTTTATATAGAAACTACAATTAAAATAACTTTCTAGTAAAAATTCAATTTACAGGTAGTCCTCGAATTACAACAGTTCATTTAGTGAACATTCAAAGATGCAACAGCACTGAAAAATGAGACTTTTGACCATGTTTCACGCTTACGACAATAGCAGCATCCCCGTGGTCATGTAATTAATATTCAGATGCTTGGCATCTGTCTCATACTTAAGACTGTTGCAGTGTCCTGGGATCGTGTGTTCACCTTTTGCGACCTTCTGACAAGCAAAGTCAATGGGGAAGGCAGATTCACTTAACAACCATGTTACTAATTTAACAATTGCAGTGATTCACTTAACAACTATGGCAAGAAAGGTCATAAAATGGAGCTCACTTAACAAAATAGAACTCACTTAACAAATGTCTCACTTAGCAACAGAAATTTTGGGGTCAATTGTGGTTGTAAGTCAACGACTACCTGGATACAGAAAATATTATTCTTCCTATCTCCAGTGCGATCTTACAATTTAATCTACAACCTGTTTTGTTCTGGAACCAAATAGGAAACAACATTTTAGAGCAGGGGTGTCAAACTCAAGGCCCGTGGGCCAGATCTGGCCCGCAATGTGGTTGGATCCTACCCATGGGGTCTACCCAATGTGAAGAGGAAAGATCGGGCCAGCGTGCCTTCGGCCCGGTCTACCCAATGCAAAGAGGAAACATGCCAGCAGTTTGCGTGTGGCGTCAAGCTGGCCACGTCCATCCAGTCAGCCATGCCCAACCTAGCCCTGATGCAGCCCTCAATGAAATTTTGGCACCCCTGTCTTAAGGGATAGAGGGCCATTGAGAAATATAAGACTCACATTTTAAAGGACCACTGACCAAAATGTACAATCACAGGTTCTTTCTCCATTGCTGAGTTGAAGTGCTACCCAACCCTATACTGACACAAAATTTGCAGGTCCAATTGCATCTGTTTCCAGTCAGTCACCTGACTTCCTTCCAAAGTAAAAACAACTACAACCCAGCCTATGTTATACAGCTAAATTCTCCTTGGACTTTGCTGGGATAGAGGGGAAGATTAACTGCCATGTAGCAAAAGATGGTTTAAACCTGCCTCACTTGGGGGCCATTTCCAAAATACTGATATTTCTTTTCCTTCATCCATTCTCTTGTAGACTTGCTGATATACTTAGGATCGTTATCTTACTGGAAGATGTTGATGTGCTTCAGACGATAGAGAGATAGACTTATATTTTTCAGTGATAGAAAGCAGAATTCATGCTTCTTTCAATAATGGCGAGTCATCTGGGTACTGAGGCAGAAAAGCATCTTTAAACCATGACACTACCAACCTCATTTGGGCATTTATTTGGGCATTTAGCAATTGGCTCCTAAATTATTTAAAGAGCCATTCTATCAGCACCATTCCAGGCCAATTCTATCAGCTTCCTCTTCCTTCCATGTACTTTTCATTCCAGCTAGTTATTCAAGCATCAGCAAGCATGACCATTAAACTACGATGGTCAACAGGAACGAAAACAATTCAGGGAGAAGAAAAACCTGACGGAATCAGACTTGTGGCACAGCTGCTGGAATGGCTCCATCTTCTTCAGCCAACTTCAAGAGATCCGTAGCTAAGTTAGCTCCTTTTCTTTTATTCCCATCACTTTTGGCTGATGTATGTTATTTAATGGGGATGATGCCTTTTTAAAATTAATAATATGTAAGTCACTTTAGATGCCTTTGTGGCTGAAGACAAGTATAAATTGCTGTGAATAAGTAATTACTTTACAGGAGAGGAAAGGGACGGTTAGTGTGCAAGGAAGGAGCTGCTACAGGAAGATTCATTTCTTGTCAGATAAATGCTAGCAGAAATTAGGAATGCATAATTTGAAATAAGATTTGTTTATCACTGTGAAAGAGGATTCATAGACAGAACAAGACACATCCTCCCAGTTTTTATAAGCTAAAGCAGCGCTTTGAATTTAACTACATTATTCTCTTATGAAGAGCGGACAGATGACATTCACTTGTCCCCAGGACCTGTTTAACATATTTTATTGCATAAAACAGGCAGCAAATGCCACTTCCCAGCAACCCACTAATCAAGTGTTTAACAATATCTGCAACTCTTCTTCTACTTTAATGCCTAAAATGGATGGGTGGGAGGAAATCTACAACAACTTTACCTGCTCCCTGGCTTTAAAGTATTGCCCCAATTATCTGTGATACAATTATATTACAGGTCCATATTTTTATAAATAAATCAGTAGGTCCTTTTCTCTTGCCTCTATCAAGAAATGTTTCATTGTGACCCACTATGGAACCCTGGCAATATGGAGTTTTTTTTATAGCCTACTTTTTGAAAAAAAGGCAAAGACTAGACAAGCTGTTTATTTTCTTTTGCATCAAAGATTCATTGATTCTTTCTTTTTGCTGTCATCTAGTAATCATCTGGATTTTTGCAGTCCACATCCATTAATGCAACTATTGATCTTCCAGGTTTTTCCTTCCCTTGAGTTAGAGAGCATTGAGACAGCTGATCTGCAATTTTTTACCTATTTTCCTGCACAGCTACCTTGTTATCCGATGCACAATTACACAATGTACACATGAAGTATGGGTGTGACAGTTATTGCTAATTAATCGTGGAGCTATCCAGGGGTGGGCTTCAAAAAATTTAGCAACTGGTCACCTTTGCCAGGATTCCCACCTTCTGTGGGAAAGAACTTTTCTGCCCTGAGTGAAATTTTCTCCTCCAGGCACTGATCTGATTTTTGCTCTGAGTGGATCTTTATATGGTGATCAAGAGATCCTGTCTCTGAAGCTCTTTCCACCCTTCCTGCGTCTCCTCTTCAGGGTTTCTCCCTCCGGGAAGCCAGGGGAGCCTCTCCTTCCCAGTCCTCGCATTCCGACGGTTTCTCCCTCCTGCAGCCTCTTTCCTGGGAGAGAAGAGAAGGACTCCTTCTGAAGACCTTTCCACACTCCCTGCATGGATCTGGTTTCCTCCTGAGGGGATCCTCTGATGGGAAGGGAGGGATCTCCTCTTCCTCAGACTCTGTCCACCCAGCGAGGGTTGAAATGGAGGCAGGTGGGACCTCCTGGGACTTTGCTGCCTCCAGACGGAGCCCTTCCTCACCTGGGATGAGTCCCAAGTTTGATCCTCCAGGGAGATACAAACAGCTTATAGAAAATAGGTAAAATCATTATAGTGTTAACATTACTTTCTGCACAGCCTGAAAGGATTTAGGATTTCTGCTTATTTTAATTTAAGAAATATTTAATTTAAGAAATATTTAATTTAAGAAAGAAAGTTTCCTATTTGTGAAACAAGGATCTCACCCCAGTCATTGAAGGGAGAGAAGAAAAAAAGCCAAATCAAATTCAAGTTTCTAGCGCTTTGTGAGTGTGGAGTCTGGGTCAGTCTGGTCTTTGGTGCTTCAAATATATATATATATATAGGCCACAATTGGTGGCAGAGGTGGGATTGCTCCAGGAGATCTCTAAGCGCGCTCGGTGCAAAGGAAAAGAGCCTCGGCTGTGGGAGGGAGAGAATTTGGTCCAGGGAGATCTCATCCCCTCCAGGCAACGGCCTCCCAAATACCCGGAGCTTCTCCTGGGCCACCCGAGATGGGAGAGGCTGAAGGGGAGCTCTTCCAGGCCAGGAGACCATCTCACGGGGAGAAGCCTCAGTGTAACAAGAACATTATTGCATACAACAGTGACTTCCAACCAGGCTCCTCCTTGTCAGTTTCATTCCTAAGTCATTCCCTGTGCTGGAGTTTCCTCTCCTCTGTTTGCATTCCTCCTTACACTTTCCTTCTTTCCTTATTATTTCACTTATTCCTTTATGAAAGGACCTGTCTAATTTCCTGAATGGTCTGGATTTCCAAAGCTTCTCTCTTTTTGTCATATTTTGTGGAAGTCGCTGAAATCCAAAGATGGGACGGAATACAAACTCCAGATTATTTTCCTCTCTCTAGCCAAACTTGAGATCATCGCTTGAATGCTAACTTTTGTTTAAAGTAGTGATTGAAACGGTTGTGGAAATTAACACACACACCCTTTATTTTTTAACTTGAATTTTAGATTGTGAAGTTCAATTTACTTCACGCTTTCGGCAAAGTAGTTATGTAGAATAACTCAGATCTTGATTCTCTTTTCTGAGCATGTCTGTCTGCATAAATTTCTTCTGTAAAATATCAAAATTTGAGTAAAATTAGCATCCTTGGGTTTGTTACTTGAATCATCAGACTTGTTTTAAATTAAAACTGATTAAAAATAGCTGCCATTTTGTTTGCTATACATAGTGTTACAGTTTAATGTAAGGCTATGTATAACTTCCTATGTTTTAAAAAGTTGAAAAGAGTCAGGTCTTATTTTCTCCCAACCTTGTTCCAGGCAAAGTAATTCAGCCTAGAACTATGTATAATATACCTCCACGGGAGAGAGCTAAATTTTGGAAGAAAAGTCAGGGTTGCCATCTAAACATTGCTCATTTGCGTAGTTTCTCTTCAAAATCTTTGCAGAGCTCCTCCTTTTCTGCAATTAGTTGGATGGTATTCACCATAAGCTCGTTCTTCAACTGGAGCTGCTCTTTTCCTGACCACAGCCTTGGAATTTCCATTGTCCAAACGTTACTAGAACAATATAATTTTCAACACTTCCCTCCCAATGTTAACAGATGTCAAATTTACCAAAGTGGCCTTCAACATTCAAAGCAGCGCCCATCCTCATCCTGCATCCACTCCATTGCATGATCCCACCATTGACTTGATACACCAGTCTACAGCTAGCACAAACGCTCCTGAAATTGTTCTCAGTTGTGTGAAATGAACAATGGCTGCCAGATTCTGCCTTCTGGTGTTTCATTCCTCAGTATCTCTGCTGCAGTTTCAATGCTTCTACACTGGAGTAAATTCTCGACTGTTACAATTCTCCCAAATGCGATGGCATTCTTCTCATCAATGACCAGGTTGCATTGTAAGAAAGGGTAAATTCTCTGAAATTCCACTGCTAAACTTTATTTTATATATTTTTTGATACAATCGCCAGTCCCGTTGTCAATGGAGATTTACATCACATTCTTGTCCCTTGGTGCACTCCTCAGCTCTTCTCCCCATGATGTTGCAGGAGTCTGGAAAAAATGAAAATGCATAACGGATGAGGAATATATCAGCTCACTCGCCCTCCACTATCCCTCCACTCTCACTGGGCTTCTTCACAAGACAAATTATGACATGACAAATTTTTCAGGCTATAACCTTTCCTGATTAAACCAAAATGGGTTTTCCACATGGGAATTTGTTATGTGAGAGAACAGATCTCTCAGCCTGATTCATTCACATATGAAAATAATATCATGAAATTTAATTGTATGAGTAACTTCATTGTTCATGTCTTGTATATTGAGTATAACTATATATTACACTCCTCAGTATGTCCTGTTTGCTTCCATGTTATTGCCGGAAGTTTGTCTTCTGTTACCAATGAAAAAAATAGACTTCTTTAAAAAGACAAACTTATTGACCATGGTTAAAGAAACTAATTTTTATAACAAAGCTTTATTCTCAAACCTTAGGTGCTAACTGATATTTCTGGCCTCTAAGCTCTTCACACTTGCTGCTAAAGTTAAGTAGATAATAAGTCTTTTATTTTTAATTTTATCCTACCTCTATTTGTAGACTTTCCCTTCCTTTTCATCCTTTGCAGGAAATTGCCTGCTAACTGTTTTCTGCCATTTTAGTCGTCTCGATAAAGTTACTTAGACCTGAAATAATTCTTGTTTTCCATTACAGCCTTTTTCTCCCAGAACACAGAAGTAGAGGGGAAAAGGTCTTATTCTTGATAAGTTCGTTTGCAATATTAAGATGCACTGAGGTTCAACCAGCTCCACCTTGGACTTGGAGACTGGACTAATTATTAAAGGAATCATCCTTCTTTTTTTAACTGAACAAGACTTAACAAACAATATATAGCACACTGGTATATAAGCATACAAATAACACACATCCATGATGGCTAGGCAATCAAGATGTAATAAAAAATCAGTAAAGGGGTGGGGATGCCACACATAGATATTTATCATATATCCAAAATACTACCATATCGTGCTCCATTGCTATTGAAATAAACTATAAAATACACCCATATTTCATACAATTCTGTCTCCCCCTTCGATGGATTTTGCATTTTTTTCTGATGTAGCATTTGAAGAGGCCTTATATTGTTTTATTATCCAGGGTTGAGTAATTACTATTCTAGCTGCTAAAGTGAAGTAGATAACTAGTCTCTTATTTTTAATTTTGAGAGTTATCCTACCTCTTCTTGCAGACCTTCCTTGTATTTTCCAACTCCTGAGAAAGTTTCCTGCCATATTCCAATCATTATTGGCACCTAGAAGATAAAGTACTAGTATTAACATTTTATTCGGGAAATCAGAATATAGGTTTTGGGGTGGGTTAGGACATCTGAGGGCTTTCTCTAGAAGGGAGGCTTCCTGCTGCCCTCCATCCTCCCCTCTTCCCCCACCGAAAAAAGGCAAAGGGAATGGTGGAGGAGAAGACATTCTGAACAAGGGAGGATGGGTTTGGATCTCTGCTGTTGTGAATCTTCATTTTAAATAGCTAGTAGTAAGTGACCGGTGACCTGCTGGGTCCCCCTTTCAATGGGGTTTCCTTACCACGATCCTTGCCTAAGAGGGAACTCCTACGGTGCTGCCTTCGTACTCAGAGTTACTGGCCCTCTTCTTCAGCTGGAGCTCCTCTTTTTCTGACCACACTTGAAATTTCCATTATCTTCCTGTAAATTATGAAGAACAGAAAAATTGGCCTCCTTGTCTTTTTTTTACTTGAAACATGAAACTTTTTCTTAAATTTAAAAAAATATTAAACATACCTTCATCTATTTTGTGTGTGTCTGTGTATATAACAATTCAGTTTTTGTATTTTTGCTATAACAATCAGCAGTTTCTCCTTACAGGAAGCAATGCTTCAAACATTTGTTGGGTATATTAGAAACAGTAAAGGTGACAAATCAGTAAATTTTCATGGACTTGAGCTGTACCTGAATACTTCTACAACATGTTATTCTACTTTTCTATTGTCATATTTCCCCCCTAAAAGATTTCAAATTGCAGGATCCAATCTGGATGGGTCACCGGGATCAGAGGTTGAGCCTTTTCAGGGTTAACCCATCCTCAGGGAACTTCTCTTTACCAGAATGTGTGCTCTGAGCTCTTCTATTCATAGTATTTATGTGGTGCCTGGTTGTGTGTGGCTTTTTATTTGTTGATTGGGGTGTAAGTCATTGGCTGTTGATTCCTCTGAGTACCTGATAAACTGGTGGTAAATCAGCACTTCTGTTGACTGACCAAGGGCCCGGTTCCCAGGCTTCAATCATTTCTTTGACAATCCGCACAGCGTTTACAAAAAAACAAAACAAAACAAAAAAGAGTAAGGGCGCCACCTAATGACTAGAAGAGGACATACAAGGGAAGTGACTGATGCAATACTTATAAATATTACAAAGACTCCATAAAGGCTCCTGTGAATAAGTGAGGATATCAACCAACTTGAATGGGAGAGAGTGAAGAGCGATCTTGGAAACTGTACATCTATCTAGACATTGTTTTGGGAAAATGTTTGTTGGGATGGGTTTTGGGGCCTTGGTGGATTACAAATCTTAATTTGCAAAAAGATTCCCAAAGGATTACAATAAGAGCAGTGTACACTAATTTAACGTGGACTATAAATTTGACCAGTGAAGGTAGAAGAAATGGAAAAAAGCGCCTACCCTTAGGATTTATGTGTAACTAATCATCACTGAACACTGACTAAGTATTGATGATTGAATTATTAACTTTATTATTATCAATTTTGTAATTTAACTTATTAACATTGTAATTTAAAAGAGTTATATACAGAGATATATTCTTACGAGATTGTGGGTTTAACTTTATCGAACATCTTTACTAATACAATATTAGAGAGTTGAAGGTGGTATGGAAATAATCCTGAACAGTGTAAAAAAGACGTCAAACAAGATTACAGAAGCAGCAAAAGAAATTTTAAAAAATAAGAAGAACACTTCCAAAAACCTTTGCCGACATGACACAAGAAATAGGATTGCAGGATATGTGGAGAGAGCTTAATCCAAAGGCAAATCAGTACACATTCTATTCGAATAGACATAAATCATGGTGTGGATGACGTCAGGAATGAGAACAGATGTTCAAGAGGTGGAGATAGCAACGAACACATGGGCAGACTACAATCCTTTAAAAGTCATAATGGAAGGGACAAAAGAAGAAACTGAGCTGGATAATGAATCAGACTATCCTAAAAGACAAGGCATTTATGCAAATGATGGAACAAGAAATTGAATTTTTCTTTAAAGAAAAGAAGAAAGAAGAAACATCACTACAAAATGTCTGGGACACAGCAAAAGCATACATGCCAGGATTAATGATAACATATACAGCAAGAAGAAATAAGAAAAAGAAACAACAGTAAAATATATTACAAGACGAGCTTAAAAGACTAGAGACAGAACTACAGAAAGATCCGCAAAAAAAAAACCCAAGAGAAAAGAGAAAAGCGATTTAATAAAACAGAAGCTGAACTTAATGGCGCAAGATGAAATGGCACAAAAAATTAAAATGGGGAAACAAATGTTTTTTGAGCATGCAAATAAGCCAGGGAGATGGTTAGCATGCAAGTTGAAAAAAGAAAAAGAGAAGAAAATGATACACCAACTGCTAGACGAAAAAGGGATAAAGACAAAAAGAAAATAGCCCAGGAATTTTTCAAGAAATTGTACAGTTAAGAAAAAACGTCAGAAGATACAACTAAACAGTGTCAGATCCCCAAATGTTCCATTCCTTCTGCCATTCTTCTGATGGGGGAGGGGGACTCTGAGATGCATTTGCATAACTTTCGCTTTCCTACACTTTCTATCACACTCCTGTGAGAGGCCGCCTTCAGGGTTCTCAAGCACAAGTGAGGACCCAAGACCCCCCTCCCAGCCCAGGGCCACAGTGGGTTTCTCTGTTTCTTTGTGAAAGATTCCTTCCCCAATCCGAATCTGCCTGAGCACCATTATAACCCTCCCTCCTTGCCTAGGATCAGCTCAGACAATTCCTCCATTCAGACAATAGGAAAAAAGAGTTTACACAGAGCCTCTGGGTGAGTCTCTGTTCTTCCACACAGAAAGGTCACACTAACCCCTCCAAAACCAAGTTCCCTCTCACTTCATGGACACCTCAAGCCACCGCTCAGATGGGATCATAACAGGGCCAGAGGGGCTGAGAATTGGGATGGAAGGGATCCCATACACTCCACAAAGCTCCCCAGCCACAATACACACTTAGACACAGACTGTAGCTTCCCACACACTCCTAAATGGTCCCTTTATGTGGCATCAGGAAGAGATATGGGATCAACCTTACAACGCTCATCCTAAGGGGTTCCCCAGCTGTTGCCCCTGGTAGCAGATCAAAGATTGTGAAACCCACTCCTGACACCAGTTTCTGTGGTATGAATAGGAGCCGAAAAAAACAATAATCAAAGTTCACTGCAGCCATTATTTATTCAGTGTCCACTGGAGGAATTTCTCTCCATAAAATAGTGGGAGGAAATCCTACAGACAAAAGGATGCACTCATATATTTCAGGAAAGAAGGAACAAAATGATAATCATACATATGCATATTTAATAGATAATATAAGCATGAGTATTTATAATTAGCAAGCCTCACGTTCCTTCCAAGAAAGTGTTATTGGGTAAATAAAAAACAGTTTCATTTCCATCACAGTTTTTATAAAATGTATTGAGAAATGAAGGTCTCAATGTTGCCCCATAGATTCCTTCTATATTTTTATCTGGTTAACACACATTCAAATTGCTCCAACAAATTCATTTTCCTCACAATTTTCTAGCATAATTATTTCAAGAAAAAATAATTCCTAACCCACTCATAAATAGAAAACAGCTTGGATCATTTTCTAACTTTGAACTCTAGGAACATGTGAAATTCCTCTGTCTCACATTTCTACATTTCTTCTGGCTGTGAGATGCTCCTTTGTGTTCAGTTCTGGCCTCAGAAGGATAATGTAGCACTTGGGGATGAAGATGCAGCCCAGCAGCCCAGCACTGGAGGCCAGGATGGA
>JANHFL010009344.1:193047-203842 GCA_032468155.1 Oxyrhabdium leporinum | reverse complement strand
GGAGGCCCATTTTTCACCCTCCCCGAGCCTCCATGCTGGCCCTGTACTTACCTGGGATCCAAAATAGGCTGTGTGGGGACTCCAGGGAGGGGCGGGAGGGGCACCAGCCAGGAATGGGATTTGGCGGTTCGCCGAACTGCGCAGAATCTTAGCTACAGGTTCGCCCAGACCTGTGCGAACCCGTAGCAACCCACCCCTGGAGTTATCCCAACTGTGGAGCTCCACCATTGTGGAGTCACAATCCAGTTTTGTTAAGCAATCTTAAATCAACCAGATTATTTAGGATTGTAGTCATTCAATGCAACACATTAAAATGTAGTCCAATGTTAAAAAACATGTTTAAAACCCACAGAAATGAAATGTCTAGACAGAAAGTGCTAAAAGACAAGCCTTCCAAAATTAACAGTCTTCCTATTTGTCATGATATTTCTTTTGCATATTAATTAACAGTACTTTTATCTTTAAACAACTGCTATTTTGTTAGCATTTCTTTCTTTTTCTTAGCTGGTATAACTGACATTCAGGGACCTAAATCGTAAACAGAAAACACTGCAATAAATAGCAACCTTTTTTTATTCTTTTCCTTCTCCATAGCCTCATCAACACATTTTTAAAAAAAAAAATCTAGCTGAACTACAAAAGGAAATAAACAAAGTAGAAAAATATTCCTGCATTCTTTCACATACCAAATTCATGCCACACTTTTAAAAGGCTTGAGAATTTGAGGATGATTCTACTTTTAAAAATGAAGATGGGGCACTTTTCAAAGGCAATGAACGCAAATGCCTGAAAGCATTGCTGAATGGTATAGAGGCAATTCCAAAAGTTTGCCCTTATCCATGATGCCTTCAAAGAACTTCACAGAACATATCAACATCGTCACTTTAAATAGTCTCCATATCTATTCGGTCATATGGAGTGTTTATTGGGGCTTTTAATAAAGAATTGTCAATATTGTCTTACATTATAATTTGCATCTTGCTTCGGAAAGAAGTGACAGTTAATCAAATTTCACATTGACTAAAGTTTAAAATGTGGATAATGCTAAAATTAGGGATGGCTTGAAAATTATTTTCCAGTTTTATAATCAGCCATTAAATTAGCATCCCATAAATATGCTTTTCTTTTTTCACCATCAGCATTAAGAAATACTATATAAATTAGGCTAAGCTATTTCTATTCACATATTCATAAAAAGAAAAATATATTTATGTAGTATGTATATATAAATGTTTTGATAACAGGATTTGATGCTGAAGAAAGGCGAGTCCGATGAGAACTGTAGACTCACAGACAATGCATGTTACTGGACACCAAAGCTTCAAGCATCTCATGTCACACTGAGCATCCTTTCAAGCTGTATCTGAAGAAGAGTCATAAGATGCAGACACTATGAAGTTGCCAGTGCTAGAATGGCTTGCTACAGACTGAGCAGCCTGTTGGCTTAGGTTGTTGCAGATTAGCACCAGCTGGTTACTCTGGGCTTCAGAGAGAGTGCTGCAGCTCTGGTAGACACTGAAATTGGTCTTCCTCCCAGGAATATTCCCTTTCTCACACATAGTCTTGACCATCTTGGCTAGTTTGTTCTTACCTAGAGCCTGACAATTGTACCAGTGTAATGCAGCTAGATTAACAACCGGCTTAATGGATAAGTAGAAAGGGGCATCTTCGTACCGCATCGCAGGGGGACGCCTTTGCGCATATTCCTTGTAATCTTGCACGGGGCAAGTCTGTGGAGCATGCTGAGTTGCGTACACTCTGGAATCTGTGCCTGTCCTCTTAATCTTGGCATTCCCGTCACCGCCATCTTGGCCCATCCATTCCAAGTATTCTAAGCCGGTCTCTGTCACCCGAAGTCTAATGTCCCCCCATTTGAGAGTCGACCCGTGGAAGCCAGTGCAATGGCCAAAGGCCTTTGTGTTGTTGAGCCAGACAAGGTTCAGCAAGCCCTCGGGATTATATCGGCTTAGCAGGCCTCTTTTGCGGAGAATCAGCTCATCGGCAAAAGTAAGCTTCATTGATTTGTGGGGCTTGTTGCCTTTGCCTTTGCACCTCAGTTCCATCTGCTTCTGCTTCAGTGCTTCTTGGGACCTCTTGAATTCCTTGTCTCGGGTGATGCTGTATGCATATCGATGCTCTTTGAGATACCGCTCCAGCCCACATTGGTAATTGGCCAAGCTGTTTGGCTCATATTCTGAACCATCCTTCTGCCGAGCATCGACAAAAAAGGATGCTAGGTAAGCATCTAGTTCTTTGCAAGGAATAATGTAGATCTCCCTGGTTTCTGAAGGATACTTAGAGATGAGAAACTCTCTGAAGTTTCGGAGAGCTGTCTGGGTACTGCGAATAGTTTTCTCATTCTGCTCTCTACTAAGTTCGGCAGCTCTCTCATCTTGGTCTGGGAGAAGCAAAAGAAGTGATATGTGAGAACAAGCTCATGGGATGCATAATTTTTCTCAAATTATGTTTTTCCTTAAAATAAAATGAAAATCAATTAATGTTCACAGAGATCACAAAGGTATTACTCATTACATACCTGTCAAGCATGGACAGCCAACTTCTGTTTCACAAATGATGTTACTAAGGATATGAAAAAAAACTTAATATATATATTCTTCAACTCACTGGTACACATTTAATTTATAGAGATTTGTAGGGAGAAAAACTTGAGATTTAGATTAGTCTGCATTTTGGAAGACTCTAGAAAATATTTTACACCGATTCCGCTGTTGAGTGGAAAGGTCCAATTAAGAAAGCAATACTGAACCATTTCATTTGTGAAATCAGAGGCTGTACTGGTTCCATGTGTTGTTTATATACTTTTAATCGAAGCACTTTATAACATGCTAAATAAGCTGATTGTTTGGGTATTAAAATATTAATGTAATGTATTAATTTACAAACAACTCATATTCTTTAAGCAAGTCTAGGACAGTGGACAGTTTGTACACTGAAGAAAACTGTAAGCAATTCATCTCCGCAGAGACTGAGTTACCATGTTGGGTGCTCTTGACTAATGATCAATTTAGAAAAGCTTTCTGCCTGTTAACAAACAATTTACACTTAACAATTTACAAGTAAGAAGCTACTTTGAAGACTGAAAATTTAACAAGATGCGATTCCTAGAAAAACTGTCTAAAAGGCTGCCCACATAGATCAGATTTGTGTTCATTTTCTAATAAACACTGCAAAAGATCCCAGAGCATTTACTAGTTCAGAGTAATTTACCGTATTCATCTCTGGGAGAAAATATGTTTTCATCTATTGATTTCAATATCCTTAAATGAGATATATGGACTCTTCAAATACTAGTTAAGTACATTGTCATATATGGCTGCCATTAGCGAGTTAAGGAATCAATTTTCAGGGAAACTAGGGGTTTATCAGTTGTTCATTCATATTCCATTCTACCTTTCATTGGTTTAAGATAAAATAGTAATTAATTAATCAGTGTCAATATCAAAACAAATAAGCAGACCTATTAATCATAATTTAAAAAATGCACTCCTCAGTTTTCCTGTTTAGTTAAGCATCTCTTCACCAGTCAACTGATTCATAGCGTTTCTGTGTCTATTGCCAGATACATTAATTATAGGAATACAATTAAACAAAAGTAAATAGTTCTATGCCTACAGATACGGAGGGAGGACTGAACAGCTTGCCTCCTAGAGTTGTGGGTGTTGATGGAATAAGGACTCCAGTCCTTGGCAGGGGTTGGAGTAGAAGACAGCCAAGGTCCCTTCCAGTCCTATGATTCTATTCTTCTTCTTTCCATTTGTTTCCCAACGAAAAAAATCATCTCCCTGAAAGCTACCATGTGAAAAAATGCATACCTAGCCTTGAGAAGGAGGAAGGGAGCAATGAAATATTAAATGAGGGGGGGAAATGATTCAGAAAGTAGAATGCATAAGAAAGAAACTCAAAATAATCCCAACTTAATTTAGTTTGCAATAAGAGGGGACAGAGAAAAATTCTGGCAGGCTTTTTAGATTCAGTTCTTCTACTTTGCAACAAAAAAATCTTACAATCTCTGCTGCTTCAGTTTCTTGACTTGGTTCTCTTGAAGGACTGACAAGCTATTAGTTTATAGACAGAAACCTCAATGACTACTACTGCCAATTTCAGAATGTAGGACTAAAGGCAGCTTCTTTCCTCATCTGCCAAATAATTCAGTTCTTTTTAAAATGTAAAAAAGGAACAGTCATTGTATCCCATAAAAATGTCCTTCCCTTCCCCTCTTCCATGTAATCAAATTATTTATGCCCTATTTTAACCAATATTTTATGGAGGGGAATTCCAGGCAGTGTTAGAACAATTTATCTAAATAATGCTAGGCCAGGGAAAGCTGGCTTTGAGGTACTATTGGGATCTTTTTGGATTCACATCTCACACAGACAAGTTTATTTGGATCTAAATTGGATCAGGACTGTAAGTGCTTTTGCTGGGACTCAGATTTATTGAGTTGTTCTTCATTTAGTTTTCAAAAGGGTGGTAATGTCAGATAACTGAACTATCATTTCTAGCATTTTTTCCTGAATTGGGGAACAGCTTTTCCAAGACGGATAGGCCTCACTTTAAAAACCCGGTATATTCAGTTTTTCCCTTTTCAAAAGGATAGACCTAGGACTTATTCACTGTGGCATCAATCCCCAATGGTTGCCATTAAAGAAATGATTCAAGTCTTAAAACAGTGTTTGATATTAGCGATAAACTGGTTGAAGAAGACTAAAATTATACTTCACACAGCTTTTCGTATATTTATTTATTTGTATCCTGCCTTTATTATTTTTACAAATAATTCAAGGCAGCGAACATACGCAACACACTTCCCTCCTCCTATTTTCCACACACAACAACCCTGTGACGTGAGTTGGGCTGAGAGAGAATGACTGGCCCAAAATCACTCAGCTGGCTTTCATGTCTATGGCAGGACTTGAATTTCACCACAGCCTGGTGCCTTAACCACTAGCCCAAACTGACTCTATTAACATAACTAATATTAATTAACAATGAATGAACAATTAATATATTGACAATTAATACAACTGGCTGATAAAACAGTTTCAAAACTTATTTTTAAACAATTTACGAAAATATATAAACTACTTCGAGTTCTACGTTTGCTTTTCTTAAACTAATTTCTCCTCCTGCTTCCTTTTTTATTTCTTTTCTTAGGGCTTCCATATCTGGGCTGTGAAAATCCTGATGAACATTAGATAGGAGCAAACTCTAGTTCATTGCTGCTGCTGAATAAATAATGAATTGATTTTTCCTTTTTTTGAATAATCAATTCATTATTCCCCTTTAAAAATTAATCAGCATATAGCTATTCTGGCAATCACAACAGCACTGATAAATAGCATGGAAAAAAATCAAATAACTCATTATTTATTTTAATTTTGGTCTTTCACCTAAGCTAGTCACACTTGCTGGTTGTCAAATTAGTTATATATTTTTATTCTGTCAGTTTTCTGGTTTGTTTTCACCAGTGCTTCTACAGTGTCAAGGCAAAGAGTGAGAACATTATGAATTGCTTTATACATCATGCCAAGTCATGGTTTAATCTTGTCTTTTGGATAGCCACAGTCATTAAGTTGACACAATGCGAAACCTAATTTATACATGACAACAGCTTGTTTGTACATAATAATACATCACATTATGACATAGCATGTGAAAATCTAGGTAACAGCAAGCCAGGATTAAAAACAAGACAGGATTCCTAAGCAAGTTTCACATTTCCACCTGTGATTTATAAGCAAATTAGATATTGGTTTCTTTCCTGGGATTGGGCTATACCCCAAACCACTATTAAACTAAGCACATTAATGTTCCTGTGTATGCAAATCCAGTTATTGCATTCAAAATTAGGCAGAGACATTGCAGTGATTTCTTCCTGCAGTCTGATTCTCTCACTTCACTGACAGCAGGAAGATAAGGGATACACATAAAATTGTGGAATGCAAGGCAAGTAGGTCAAAAAGGAAAAAAAAGTTCTTTTCTCTGCTCCATTGCAGTTAACTTCCTTCTCTTTGTGAAATGTTGACGGGGTGCAATTTATGTGTCATCTGTTTTGACTAGACATCAGATGTAATGTTGATCACTGTGACAAGGATTAAATGTTTTCTCAAATAAAGTCAGCCAGCACAATGCATTATTATCCGGGGGTATGACTAAAATAGCTTTAGGGAGTTTGTCCTATTTTCACTCTAAAACAAGCCCTCGGTATCGGTACGGACTCCAATTTTGCACGCTGACTTTTCTTAAGTGACTTCTGGGTTCGAAATAGTATCTTCTATGAGAACGCATCTTCTCTGAGTTTGGGTGAAGATGGACACAGAGCTACACTCTTAGCTTATCACAGACATAGAGAAAATGACTGCATGTTTACTTACAAAAGAGTCATATTATAGTCTTAATACAGGTAGTCCTTGACGTATGACCACAACGGAGCCCCAAATTTCTGTTGCCAAGCGAAACAGTCGTTAAGTGGGTTTTGCCCCATTTTACGACACCCTTCTTGCCACACTCGCTAAGTGAATTGCTACGATTGTGTAAGTTAGCAACACAGTTGGAAAGTGATTCTGGCTTCCCCATTGACTTTGTTTGTCAGATGATGACCAGCTGAACCTGGGACACAGCAACCATCATAAATATGAATCAGTTGCCAAAGTGTCCCAATTTTGATCATGAGACCATGGGAATGCTGCAACAGTCGTAAGTGAAAAATGGTCATAAGTCATTTTTTTTCGATGCTGCAGTAACTTCAAACAGTCACCAAACAAATGGTTGTAAATTGAGGACTATGTGCACTGTATATTGGAACAAGAATAACATTGTACTGGCATACACATTGAAATATTGCATAGCTTTCCAATGGCTATCAATGGGTTTCCCACTTTCTTTATATTACTAGAAGTATAGGTACATCATATTATACTTTATGAAAACTGCAGTCTAGACTCATATATGTCGATTTTTACCCCTGCTATTTCCAAGAAAACCTCCATAGGGATGTGCTCTGTGGGTACAATCCTACACATATATATATATATATTTGGGATTAAAGTTCGCTGAAAGGACTAACTTCCAAGTAAGCAGCCATATAAATATTTCTACAGCCAATACAGTTAGAATAAATTAGTAGAGAAAATAACAGGTCTGCTATTTAACAAGTACCTTTCCCTGTACTTCATTCAGGAGTAATAGCGAACTAGCGATATGCATTATGTTGCAATACTATATACTTACATAATGATGTTAAGTCCTATTGAACTAAACTCCTAAGATATGTGCATCGAATTACATGTTTCTTTTGGTAATATTATCATTCTTGCTGCGTAAGAGATGGAGAACTATTTATATAGCAACATGATTATCGTGCACAATAAGTTGTTCATGTTCACTAGAAAATAAGACTTAAACATATTGAAAAACCTCATATGGGTTGATACTAACATGAGTTTATTTATTTTTACTTATAGTATATAGCCACCAATCTTAGCTCATAATTCTAGGCATCTAACAACAATTTTAAACAAGAACATTCACGCAAATAAATGAAATAGCAAAAATTATGAATTCAATGCTATGCCAAGGATTGACTCAGAGCTTGAAAATATACAAACCATCATATGGATCAAGCTTGTTACACATTCTGGACTTAGGCTTGAACAGCCAGGACTTTAAGACTTTACCGAAGGGCAATAGGATTGGGGCTATGTAAGTTGCAGGTGGAATGTTCCTCATATGGTGGGCACCATGACAGAGCTGGCTGACTTTTGGTTTCCACTAGATAACCAATCTAATTTAAGAACCAACTGCTTCTTAAAAGGAAGGTAAAAGCAGATCCTACTCCCATATTGTTTGTCCTCTTGGTTTTTAGTGTCTACTTAATTCTTATTAATTTTAATTGTTTTTCTATTTATTCTTTTATCATTTTGTAAGCTCCCCAGAGCTGTTTCAACAGGAAATGGAAGGTATATAAATTTAATTAAAAATGGATTAGAGAGAGACTGTCCTGTAAGTAACCAGGTCCTATGTCATGAAGAGCTTTCTAGCTGATAACCAGCACCATAAACTGTATGTGTCAGAGTGCACACAGTGTGACTACCGGTAGGTGAGAGAACCCAGGAGCAAATATAGCACGCAGGTTTGTATTTACAAATAGTAGTTTTTATCCTAGAAAGCATATATACATACAAGTACTTTTATACAGGCCTTGAATACAGGAGCAAGCAGTAACTGGCTACACCACCGAAACACACACTGAGAGACAGAGACAGAGAGACAGAGAGAGGACCCCACAAGATCTGTCTTTATATTACAGCCTCTTAAACTGGTAGCAATCCAATAACCCTGCTGACTCATCACTAGTGTTGCATCATCATTATAACTTTACAGCATTACAACCTTACAGCAGCTGGTCAGCTGTTAAATTAGCATTACCCTGACAGTATCTGAAAGCCCACCAAAAGCCAGTACACCTAACAAAACAATAGTGCTATTTGGGCATACCATAGCATGCCCAAAATTGTCCAATAGTATGTAATCATTTGCAGAATCAGTATGTATTAATTTTAAGGAAACATTTGTTCACAACAAAGAAGCAAAGCGTGCAAATTTGGTCAATACAAACATAATTGCACCATAGCATTTGAGTGAATATAATTTTGTGCTTCAGCACCTATGCTTCCAGAATGTCTGTGCATCAGAGTATTTTATACACATCCAGCAATTATTTTGTAGCTGTTCACATCATCAGAATTTTGATTGACAATGTACCATTCCAAACAGGGTCCTGTTTAGACATCAGCGTGAAATGTGCTAAACAGTCATCACATCTTTATAGAAGGGCTTGTCACAACATAAATCAAATGTGTTATAGCTTCTTATTCATCTTAAAGATGAATGATGCATCTGCAGTGAGGATATGGTATCTTTTATGAATTAAAGATCTCTTGTAACTAGGAAGCCATTGAATCTTCTTGCAAAAAAACCCAAGTTGTTTATCTGGAACTTTAGTTCTTCAGGTAATGCACCTGCATAAAGACACATTTTGAAACCTTGAAGAGTTAAGACAGAAGCACAGGCTTCTAAGATTTTTTTTCTTTTAGTTTCCTACTTCAAAACTCTTCCAGTCTTACAAAACTCAGGAATACTTAACAAGGGACACATTTTAAGAAAAGATGTGTGAATTTTTATGAATGCATAGATGACCATTGAGAAAAAGTTATCGTTCTAGTTGTTCTCTGTACATCATAAATGACCTATCTGCTGTGAATGGGCAAATACAAGGAACAAAGAGATAAATCAGATAAATGAAACCCAAAGGTGCTTTTTCAAAAGACAGTTGGACTTTGTTTTCCTTGAAGATGTTTCCCTTCTCATCCAAGAAGTGGTCTGAAGAAAGTTCTTGGATGAAAAGCAAAACATCTCCAAGGAAAAACAAAGGAAGTCCAGGTGCCTTTTGAAAAAAGCACCCTTGGGACAATTATGATTTGGACGACTGAGAATCTCCATAGACAGATAAATGAAGCATTATCTTGGTCTTTAACACTGAGATGGTAATGCTGAATTAGCATGGATAATTGAGATTATATGGCTACTCTCCAAACAGCTGGGAAAAAAGCTCTTGAGGAAGAACTTGGTTGAGTAGAAGAATCCCATTCTACACCCATTTTGGTAGTTTCATGAAGATATTGAAAAGAGTAATTATTTCAGTTATTAAATTTATCAATTTGTGAGAAGGACTGGTTTTCTTTTCTTGATCCAAATAATTTATTTTAAAAAGTTACAGAAATTGGCAAAACTGAGTCATACAATCCATATCATAAGCCCAAGCTCCTGAATGTCACGGGAGTACAGCATTTTTCTCAAGAGGCATTGTAGCAGTTGTTAAAAAAAAGTAGGAAGAATATTTGCTTAAGTCAGATAAAAATGTCCCAATTTCTTGAAGTTTTTATCAGGATTCAACTAGGGTCAACTTTCCTTACACAATCTCCACAAAGGACAGACCTTCCCAGTGACTATAATAATTACAACTATTCAGCTGAATTTTGCCACATAATAAATACCATTTTATCTCAGCGGATCCTTTCTTATACCAGTCTGCTGTTTCATAAAGCAATTATATTTTATCTGACTCCTTTTGTTCCATTTTAATGGATTTTAATTGTTTTATTTTATAATATTGTGAGGCCATGTGGTTAAATAGTTCTGATTTATTGTAAGAATCCTGACATAAATGGAATGGAACATTCTTTATTGGCCAAGTGTGATTGGACACACAAGGAATTTGTCTCTGGTGGATAAGCTCTCAATGTACATACAACGAAAAAGTCATCAATCATAAATCGTAAGATACAAACAACAAGTAATAAATAATACCAATAGGAGAAGGTAGTAGGAAAGATGAGAAGATGAGAAAGATGAGAAGATAATAAAATAGAGTAGAAAAGAAAATAGAATAGAATAGAAAATAGAAATAGAACCCAAAATAAAAGATTTCTCAATAAATTAATAATTAGAAGCAGCATTAAGGCAAAATTACAACTGAAAAATAGATTATGTCGAATTCCTCCAACAATGTACTGGTAAAAGGGTTTTGCTGCAGTTGTTTATGCAACAAAAGAAGTTACCGTATTTTTTGGTGTTTAAGACGTACTTTCCACCCTCCTCAAAAGTGGGTGGAAATGTCTGTGCGTCTTATACAGCGAATGTTGCCAAAGCCCTGCCCACCCACCAGCCCCCACCCTTCGGACTTTGCCTCCTTGTGTCAGGTTTGGAAACCATA
>JANHFL010009344.1:174383-192947 GCA_032468155.1 Oxyrhabdium leporinum | reverse complement strand
ATAGGGATCATGAAGATCCAACTTTCGTTTCTCCAGTCTAAGGATTCCCATGTCCACGAGGGATGGGGAAATCCTGAAGCAGGTGGCAGCAGGTGCCTTTCAGCTTCTCCACTGACTTTCTGGGGAAGCTGGCAGAGAAGCTGGCAAATGATGATCAATGTTCATGGGGTACTTGGCAGCCGTTCCTAAGTGTGGACAAGTTATCAATCATGCAGATCATGATCACTTGATGGGGGAGGGAGGTTTATAATGTTTTAGGATGATCAGAAGTGCTTTATAGAGCATAAAGCACCATTTCTAACTTTAAACAGTCATTAAGTGACCAATCATAATTCCAGGACTACCTATTAGAAGACTAGAATACATTGTTTCTAGCAGCCAACTCTCAGATAAGCAGGGATCAACACTAGACAAATGATCAGGGAGAAAACAATAATTCTAGCCATCAAAAAAGACTCATCAAAGAAACCACACACCTACCAAAACTGGCAGGGCAAGCTGTTACATATAAATAGACAGCAAAGCCTACACTCATTCACAGGAGCCTTCACACCTGGTACTGACCAGACTGCTGGCCTAACTCCATCTTCCAGTATCAGACTTCTTGGATCACAAGGGCTCATGGATAATGACATCCCTTTTGCAGAGAATTTCAGTAGACTTCTTCCACCTTTGCTTTATCTTCTCTGAATCAGTTACTATCTGACCACTGATCTGCTCTACGATATCAATTTGAGGTTAAAACCTCTTTCTAAGATCTTTTGGAGCACTCTCTTTTTTCCCTCCTGACATCTATTTCCACTCTTAATATCTTTATGGATATCGCTGTAATACTGCTCCTTGTCTTTTCTAAAAGCACCCTGAAACACTTGTTCAGTTCCTTCCTAAAATCTTTCTCTTACACTTCTCTTCTTGATAATCACTACCATTTCTTCTGGCATCCAATTAGTTTTCTCTTTTCTTTTTTCTTTTCTTTTCTTTTAGCAGTCTCCTTTCACATTTATTCTTAACATAATCTTTCATTTTGTCCTATAGTTCTTCTGGTTACCCATCAGCAAGATTTTCAAAGTTATACCTGATATTCTCCTTCAAAATGGAACACATTTTGAGCAGAGTTCTTCTATTTTAGGTTATCTTAGAACTTGCACATACATACTTCATGATATGTTTCAAAATTGGTCATTGGCCTGTGAGTTCTTCCACCTCTTTGTACCAATAATATAGTCAAATATGATTTTCTGTGTGTTCCACCTGGTTCCATCTAATGTTCACATAGATGCAGGTTTTGTTAGGGTGTTTGAATAATGTGTTAGTAACAAAGAAAACACCTGTTTGTCAGAAACTGCTAAGTATTTTTCTGCTTCATTTCTGTTTCCTAGCTTATATAGTTAATCTGAGTTTTCCTCTTTACTATTCTATTACTATGAGCCTCGGTGACGCAATGGTTAGAGTGCAGTACTGCAGGCTAGTTCTGCTGATTGCCAGTTGCCTACAATCTGGCAGTTCAAATCTCACCAGGCTCAAGGTGGGCTCAGCCTTCCATCCTTCCAAGGTGGATAAAATGAGGACCCAAATTGCTGGGGGCAATATGCTGTAAAAGCACTGTAAAGCGATATATAAATCTAAGTGCTATTGCTATTGCTACTGCTCTTCCCAATTTCGGCATTCCAGTCCCCAACTATAAGCAGCACATCTTGCTTGCATTTTTTGGTCTAAGATAGCACAACCGTAATGCACATTTGGAGACCTTCAAGAGAAGGAGGATTTAACAGAATAATAGAGTTGGAAGGGACCTTGGAGGTCTTCCAGCCCAACTCCCTATATTATTTCAGACAAATGGTTGACTATCGACTATGTAGACTGTATGTTGAGTGAAGAATCTTGCATCTCCAGTGGACCCCTAGTATTATGAGGGGGGGAGGGACGGTTTAACCATTTTTTCCTAGCACATACACCAAAGCCCAACTTTACTGTTTTGTTTCTAAGGTTCTTTGCAAATAGTGGGATTAAGACTGTGGTAGGTGAAAAGGGCTGAGAAGTATGGTAATAAATTAAAGCTACTAAAACATTTGCACTACTGTTTGAAAATAGAAAATTATATTTAGAAAAAGTGTCTTGACATTCCTGTAAAGGTTATTCTTAACTTAAATCTTTTTTCTACTTTAAATGGCTTATGGAAGATGCAAAAGAGACGCCCCCTTTCCCCCCCCCCTCAAAGCCACCGAAGTCCATATGTAATCTGCAAGACAATAAGAAAGCTACAGATCTAATTTCTTTTCTCTGCTTAGCTTCAGTTCGCTGTGCAGCTGCATCCAAAGCCCAACAAATGATATTTCCGTATTGGAAGCAGTGAACCAGTGGTACTGTAAATTTGCCTTGATGCACCCATGCGAAGGACCAACTTGGCAGATCATCTGTCTTGTTCACTGTACACTGTCAGGGACGGCATGAATTCCATACATGATAAACAGATTTTTGCTCAGAACCTTGTCCTTTAACCCACAGCAAGGTCAAACCGATGGCTGGCCGGTAAATAAAACTGCCTAGTTCTGGTTCAGATGTTCCTCATAGTTCCATCCTCTATTTGTGGTTATTTTACACACATACACACAAACACAGCTGCTACGAATCTTCCCTACTCTTGCCATTACTGTACAAAGCCCAAGGAGCAAACAGTGCTGTTAGCGACGCTACGGAAATATGAGGAGGAGGATGGGGACATGGAGGAGAGAGAGATAAGGCAGATCACAAAGAATGCATCCACCATAATTGCCACTTTTCAGCTTGGGTTTGTAACATCGACAGGCAATCCAACAATCTGCCTATTGCTGTTTTTACATTACTTGGCTTTATTTCATAAAGTCCCTGGATTAGGATGGAATTTCTACATTAAAAGCACCCCCCCCCCCCCCAAAGAATATAAGCATTCTTTACGTTCATTATCTGTTTGGGTAAAGACTTATGAACTTTATCCTCTGGGGGAAGAGAGGGATTGTGAGTTGCAAAGAAGGGAGGGGGATGACTAGAAGCTGAGAACAGTCTCAGGGCAAACAGAGAAAAAGACAAGGTGGCATAGTTCAAACCTAGGTATGCAAAGTCTACTGGAATAAAAAATACCTCTAAGCGGTGCTGAAATAACATCGAAGAAAGGAGATGACAGAGCTTGTAAGATGAGATGCCAAAGCTCAGTCCTGCAAAAATGTTAACACACTTCATGCTCATTTCACAAAAATTATAATTATAATAATAATAAATGGTGCATTGAATCTCAAACCCGAGTGGCAGTGTTTCTTATAGTTTTTGATATGGCCAGGTGTTCGTAGAAGATGTAGTCTTGAGCTGTGGTGGGGCAATGGTTATTGCAGGCTAACTCTGCATTCCACTGCCAGGAGTTCGATCTTGACCGGCTCAAGTTTATATTAGCATTTTATCCTTCTGAGGTGGGTAAAATGAGGACCCAGATTGTTGGGGGCAATATGCTGACTCTGTAAACTGCTTAGAGAGAGCTGTAAAAGCACTGTGAAGTGGTATATAAGTCTAAGGGCTGTTGCTATATTTGAGAAGCTCTGTTTTGATATAATCCAGTTTCTATCAACAAAAGAAAAATCTAAATGGGATGGTTACTAGATTGCACTCACCAGAAAGATCTGACTGGAAAATGTGGTGTTTGACCAACCACAGTAGTCACTGTGGAAGGTGGGGTCCTCTGAAGTTCAACAGATGTTGAGTTCTTTTCCCCCCAGAATCCTTATCTAGTAAGAACTTGGTGAGTACTTCACTGCAAATATGTAGATAGCAGATCAGAACTCTAGATTGAGCCAAAAGCAAATTCCCACTCAAATGATGCTGCAATGTTTAAGATGATGTTTGCATGAAAGGTTCAGCTCCTTTACAGAGCAGTGTCCTTAAAAGGATTATTCAAATAAGAAGGCAACCTTTTCTATTATTATCTTTGGAAAATCCTAAGAGATATTTTATTTCCTTGCAAAATCCATCTACTCTATAATGGACTTAGATTTGCAGAATCCCTGGTCCCCTTCTGGAGATATGATACAGGTCGAATAGTCTTAAAAAGCCAAAGAGTGGTCAGAATTGATTTGCTGCCACTGCATGCCCTCACATTCTTGCCATATTCTCTCCACCCTCAAATCAAATGAAGTATTTTTCTGCCTATTTTCTATAATTTGCCATCTATGAATGGTACAAGAGATTTGCCACCGTCGTCCAGCAATTCTTATTTTACAGACTTCCTGCTTATCTGTGTTCTGCTACGGTTAATTACGTAAGAGAAACAAATCAGCTGCTCTGTATTAGATGACCTGTATCAGTCCAGTTTGCCCTCTCAGGGTCATAAGTAAAATTGCTTAGTGAAATGATCAATACTTATTTGTTCAGGTTAAAGACTGCTACAAAAAAGGCAGTACATGAAATGATAAACTATAAATCAAACAGAGCAGAGCAGAGAAAAAAAACACCTTGAACATTAAAAACTTGACTGGTTCATTTGAAAGACTACAGGTAGTCCTCCACTAACGACCACAACTGAGCCCAAAATTTATGTTGCTCATTTGTTGTGAATTTGCCCCATTTTACAACTTTTCTTGCCACTGTTGTTAAAGTGAATCATTGCAATTGTTAAGTTAGTAAGTGAATCTGGCTTCCCATTGACTTCGCTTGTCAGAAGGTCATAAGAGCTGATCACATGACCCCGGGATCCTGCAACTGTCATAAATATGAACCAGTTGCAAAGCATCTGAATTTTGATCATGTGACCATGGGGATGTTGCAGTGGTCGTGTGAAAAACAGTCATAAGTCACTTTTTTCAGTGCCGTTGTAAGTTTGAATGGTCACTAAATGAATTGTTGTAAGTCAAGGACTACATGTATTTGAATTCTGTCCTTACTACTTCATTGCAATGTGTCTCCCAGAATCACAGCTCTGAGAGACGAGGTTTTCTAACATCTCAATCCTGCCATCTTGGCTCCTTGATTCAGGGATATATCCTGGTTTCTGAGGAAAACAAAGCCCTCCTCTCCTTTGGCTCTCTCTATATTTCTCTTTCCTTCCACCAAGAAAATTTATTTCTTGTCCTCTGAAGCATTTCCTAAACTGCCCATCAGATGCAAGATATAGTAGCTCTGTGGGTTGATCTTCAAGATGACTTAAAATTCTCTAATAGAATAGATGCTCTATATTGTTGTTTCCCTCTGACATTTTTCTTTCTTTTTTTTGGTAAAGTTTTTTTATTTTTTAAAGCATACATATCATTGCATGGGCAGTGTGGTGGCTGAGTATCATTCATTCCGATACAAACAAAAATATTAATACAAATGGAAATGACTACATTTATCAAACTTACATGGTCTAATGTTATTATACATATCTGTATCAGTGTTTAATCCTTCATTTTTTCAATATTCGTTACTTCATCTTAATAATAATGTTATTTTGGAACATATCTGATAACACCCTTTTTCAAGATCTAACCTTAATCTCTAATCTTCACTTTGACAGTATTATATAAAAGTATGTATAACAATATTCCCATTTCTATTTTTTTAATCTATTCTAGTCTTTAGTGCAACCAATCGTTTTTTTCGTTTATTCAATATTTCTCACCATTCTAATAGTAATAACATTATTTTTAAGCATACCTACTAACATCCATTTTCAAAATCTAGTCTTAACCTCTAATCTTCACTTTGATGGTATTGTATAAAAATATGTATAACAATATTCCCCCTATTTCTAATTTTTTGGTCTATTCTAATTTTTAGTACAGCCAATCTTGTTTTTAGGGAAAAGTCTTTGTTATCCATCATCTCTTATCCTCTTGAAAATTTCTTTCTCTTCTCTTTTTAACTTGCCTTCCATACTGCTTCCTCTCTTGGGTCTTTATCTATATTTTTCATTTTTAACCCAACCATTATTTCCATCTCCACTATTTTCTGCTGCCATTCCACCCTGAGTCTGCCAAATTCTTTATCTTGTTCCCAAAGGTATTGTAATATTTATTTAATTTTATCTTTCTTTCTCCTGTTGTGTATTCTCCCAACTTTATAATCTCCTCTTTTTCCCCTCCTTTTTCTATCTGTTCTGTCTCCCTTGTTTCCTAGATTTCTTTGTATTTATTGATTCATTATTCCTTGTTGCACATTTTCAGTCTTTCCAGTTATATCACGTACTAAGTCCTTTTTCTCCCAGAAATTCCCCATCATCGTATCATGAAAACTTTGGAGTAGCAACATGATTTCTTTTTGAAATGCCTCCTGTTCTTCCTGATGTACCATCTTGCCTTGTTTTAAAATGTCCAAATAGTATTTGCTATTCTGTCAGTAATCTGTCACTGCTCCAGAGCCTATTCTTTTTGATTTTTCAAAGCCAACAGAATACTTGATCTTAGTATTGTTCATCAGGAGATACAATAGTTATAGTTCTTTATATTCCATAATTAGTCAATAGGTTCCATTTATACAGTCCAGGGGATTTCCAAAATTACTCTTTAAGTCCATTCTTTAAATTGCTAGTTAGTTCCAGTATTTAAAAGTCATTCCATTAGATATTTTCAAGGTTTTCAAGGTTAATCCTCTAGACACCATAAGATAGATAAGTATAGATTAGTGAATAATACAGCAGATCTGCAAGTGCTGTTTTCTCTTATCAAAGTTTTTCAAGGTTGTTATTCTAGGAGTATGACATGTTATATATCCATTTGACCAGTAGATGGCGCTTTCAGCCAAAAATCAACATTAAAAATCCACTTTAGGCCTATTCTGCCAGTAATTATTTTCAGTTTAGTTCAAACAAAGTGTCCTTTATAGTATCTCATAGACAATCACATATCCAGCATTTCAAAATGCCTGTTCAAAGTCATGCCAATAAAATCTACATCTGAATCTTTCTATATTTTACAGCTTTAATTTACTTCCGGTTTGGGTGTCAATTTTCTTTAAGTCTCTTGAGTCACCACTAGAAAACATTCCAGAGAGCCTCTTTTTTGGATAGATTTTTTTTAGCGTCAAATCCTAAGCACAATTAAAAACACTTCACCCAGCTCCAATCACTGTCCACTCTCACCGCTCCAGCACAATCTTGGTTTCTTCAGCTGTCACAGCTTTGCGGAGGTCATTTTGGCCACCTCATCTTCATCTTCAGTGAAGAGGGAAAGAACCCTGTGTCCAGCAGAAGAGCCGCCACTCTCCTCAACTTTCAGGGTACCCCTCCTTACCTGTCACCCCTACAGAGTGACTTCAGCCCCTTGGGAGCCCTCCGAAGTAGAAGAGTCGACGTGGGGATGCAGAGCCCCACTTCCCTGCGTCGATCCCGCCGTGACATCAGCCCGGAAGTTTGCTATCACAAAGCATTAAGAGTATCCTACTGTTGATACTATATTTTGTGCTGACAGATAACTTCTTCCAATGGCTTCATGAAGATATGAAAAAGAAGAATGAAGAGACTGGAGTCCTAAGGCAAAGCAAAGGTCTCAGACCAGCTCACTTGCCCCCAACACCAACTGGAACAATGGAGAACGTGTAAAGGTGGCAATTCTTGATAGGCTAAACTAGAAGGATACTGTAATCAACAATGTTAAAGGCCACAAAGTGATCAAGAAAAGTTAGGGTGGATGCATCACCCCATCCCAACCCCACTAGAAGTCATTAGTATGTGACCAAAGCTGTCTCAATACTATATTTTTGTCTGAAATCTGATTGGAAGGGTTCGGATAATCTAGTTGCTTCGGATGTGGAGGCCAGTCATCTTCTCTATAACTTTCCAGAATAGTGTGATGATTCCCCAGAATGCTTCCCCAGATCTCTCTCCAGATGTCAGCTCGGAGGAAGATGAACCAGTTCCAGGCACGTCTGGAGGGGAGTTAGTCAATGGCTTCAAGCAACCATTTGAGAGGGATTTGGCTCAAACATAGTTGCAGCAGGACAGATTTGAGGCTTTAGGCTACAGCCAGTCAGTGATGAGGAACTACCTTCTGCACCTGATCCAAGAACACATAGGGCAGAGAAAAGGCAGCAGCAGAGAAGGTCAGCCAAAGGAGAAAGCCTCGCCCTTCTTGATGGGCTGCACTAGAAGCTGGCTATTTAGCACAGCAGACGGACAAAGGCGATGCTGAGAATAACGTGTTCATTTCCTAGCTGTTTTTTCTGATAGTTGTGATTCTTGCCTTAGTTTGGATTGACACCGTGCCTTGACCGGGATTGTGCTCTTGTGAACTCTGGATTCTTCTTGCCTCATGAACCCTGTTCTATTGTGGATTTAATTTTGCCTGGTGGGTTTATTTTGATTGGGAAACTTTCAAGTGCCTTGTGGACTAGCATTGGTCTGCTTGTAGTTGGACTTAATTGGGTTTGTGGTTAAGGGAATTGCGGGGGAATAGTAATAAATCCACTAAACCATAGTTATGTGTATGTGTGAGCAGGACAGCACAAATAGGGGTGAGGACTTGATGAGGAAGGAGTGGAGCACTGCTTTTTTCACAAACAGTGGAACTACCCCTCTTTTAGCTGTATTTGCTGTAACTTGGAGAAGCATCTTTATCCAATGTAATTACAGCAGTCTTTCTGGATTGCATGTAGAACTCCGCCATTTAATTTGCCATCTTTTCCTGGACTTTCTAGAGAGTTCCTTGTTGCTTTCCACTTGTAACTTCTTTTCCCACTGCTTCTTTCATAGATTTTGCTTTCAGCAAAAGGTTTGTTGTACAGAACTGCAAAGTAATTCAGTAATGCCCTTCTCTGAAGGCATTGAATGTGCCCTTTTCATCACATCTATGATACCACATTGCTTCTTTTCCTTGTAAACATCTCCCAAAAGATAGAGGGAGAATCAGAATGATTTCACACGTATAGCTACTTTATCCATTCATGCATACATATTCATCTGCTCATTTAACCTTCTCACTTCCCCCACTCCCTGCCACCATTTCATTATCATTCTCTGTTTGTTTGGCTTTCAGTCACCATTTATTTTTCGTCCTATCAGAAGAGGTTAAGTTGAATAGTAAGAACCAGTTTGGCCTAATGGTTAAAGCACCAGGTAAGAAAGCAGGAGACCGTGAGTTCAAGTCCTGCCTTAGCCATGAAAGCCAACTTTGGGCCAGTTACTCTGTCTCAGCCCAACCCATGTCACAGGGTTGTGGGGAAAATAGAAGAGAAAATATTTGCTGCCTTGAATTATTCATTTAAAAAAGTAAAATAAAGGTGGGATAAAAATAAATTAAATGTTCATGTGATATTTTTTCTAACTTAAAGATCCATAAATTAATTATTAGAGTAGGAATTTGTTATCTACTTTAAACTTCAAAGTAACTTAAATTTGTGCAAGGTATTTTGCTCGGGCAAAGTTGCTCTAGGACAGGTAATACAAGATTTAGAAAGTAAGGGAGCAGGCTAATCACATCTTAATCAAACTCTCCTCCCCCCAAAAAACCCTCCAAAAACCCTTCACCAAAATTACATTTTAACTTGGATAACATGTGTATTTTGGATGATGCAAATACAGAAATGGCTGCTGTATCTTAAATAGAAATGCCACTATATCTTATTGAGAAAGACAATGATCCATTGAATATTTTCCTTGCTTGTTTTGCATCTCACGATTGACTATTCTCCTTTTGTGTGGTTCTTATCAATGAATCAAACATGAACTACCCAGAATTTGAATTACAGGACCTCTTCAGGCAGAAGATTGTCCTGTGGAAGGTAGGGTACATTAAGTAGTATGTTGATCTGCTTGCCCTTCTCTGCTGGGGAAAAACTTCCCATCAGCATTCTTCTTTTTAAGTTTCAAGAAAGCCCACCAAGAAAGAAGAAACGTGTTATGCTACTAGGTGAGATTTAGTATGCACTACTCTGGTTCATTGACAAAATTTTATGACAAAAATGTTTTGGTTTTTTTTGTAATCCTCCCATTTTCTGCTTTTGTCTTTTACTCTATATTTCACAACTATTTTAAAGGATAAAGTAGAATAGCTTGGGAAACAAACCCAACAACCAGCAACCCTCTGCTTAACGGCACTCAGAACCCTGATGCTCCTATTTCTAATGAGGGTTTACTTGGAACGCTGACATTTTCACATTTTCCTTGCTTGAATTGAAATTGTCTGAATCTAACCAGAGTGTCAGGAACACTAGTAAGAGAAACAGACTGAAGCTGACATAAGTTCTGGCAATGCAAAAAGGAACTTTCTTCACAAAGTAGGTACAGATATCCAACTCTTACCCTTTCCTTGGGAAATCTAATGAATTCTTTCTGGTAAGCCATGCTGTGTTTTTGCTGACTCATTTCAGTGGGAGTGCAACCCTGATATATGATCTACCTGAAGTTCTTATCTTCTAGAAACCATGAATACATTTTCCTGCCTTTAGAAAACAAATGATGTGCATAAAGGTCCAGTATAATTGGTATACTGTGTTAAGACATAATTCCTTTTCTATAACAGTATTAGAAACTGTGATTAGGATGTGGTAGGTTACTGTCCTGGCCAATAAATCTATTATTAGCTACTTTATTATCTAGTATCAGGAGCCGTGGTAGCACTGTAGTTAGAATGCAGTATTGCAAGCTAATTCTGCCCACTGCCAGGAGTTCAATCCTAACCGGCTCACGGTTGACTCAGCCTTCCATCCTTCCAAGATCAGTAAAACAAAGACCCAGATTATTGGGGGCAGTATGCTGACTCTGTAAACAGCTTAGGGGGGGCTGTAAAGCATTATAAAGTGGCATATAAGTCTAAATGCTATTGTTATGTACTACTTAACTTGTCTCCAAATCACACTGATTTTTGGTAAGCTATTGCTTCCTTATCGTCTCAAGTTTTCAATAGGAACGGTATTCCTACCACCACCATCACCACCAGTAACCAATTAGCGCTTGTACACATTGAATTAAAAAAAATAACTTCTGGAAAAAATAACATGATTTTTTTAAAAAATGCATCAAGCAAATAATCATTAGAAACATTTGAAATGTTGATACCTGCTATTGTCTGTGCCACCGGCTCGGTGACTGTGCTGGGAGCAGTGCTTGGCTGCTGCTGACTAGAGGTAACCTCCGGCTCCATGCTAACAGAAGGAGACAATGCTACATCATTGGAAATTTGATTTGGGCCAGGCTGGAGATCTTCTGAGGCCGACAGCTCTTCTTGCCCAGGGAGCTGCAAGGCTGATAAAGGAATGCTGATAGGTTTGCCAGAATTAGAAGTGCTGGCAGGCACCTGGAGGGCCACCTGAGGATTTACGGTCGGGATGTTACCAGGCCTTCTGCTTGAGGAAGGCAGATTGAGTTTGGGAGGTTTCTGGGTCGCTGGCCTTGATGTAACTTGTGAAGAGGCTGAAACATTCTGTAAATCAAAGTCAGCACTGAGGGAAGGAGATGAGTGAGAAGTGAGCTTAGATGCCACAGGATAGGAGGTTCCACCTTTAGGTTTTGACATGTGTGTCAAGGACAATGCAGGGCCATCAATGCCACCGGTGAGTTCGGCATTAGCCACGATATAATAATCCTCGGGGAGTTCTTGCTTTATTTTTTTGGTTAAAACATCATTGCTGCTGCCATCAATGACCTGAGACTGAGAGTCCAAATGCAGTGAAGAAGATGGACTGGGCCTTTTAAGGGAATTTATCTGAGATTTTTGACGATGAGGTTCAAAATCACTGTCTTCGTCAGTCACCGAGGATTCACAGACCATGTCAAAAAGATTAGATTCATCTTCGTATTCCTCCACTGTTTCATCCAATTCAGAAGGCTCGCTGCAGTAGGAGAAATCACAGGAATCTCTGATTCTGTTACAGTCCAACTTTGCTTTCCCTGACCTCCCTGGATAGCGTTCCACTGGGCTGGCTTGGGGGTCTGAAGGCATGCCAATTATGCTGGGGCTATCAGAGTTGAAACTTCTGTTGTCCTGGAAACAGACTCTTTCCTGTGAGCCAGCCCTACAAGTAGCTGTCAGAGGCCAGTGATAGGCATGGCCTGCACTGCAGCCCCACATAGCTGTCAGGTTGCCATGGGAACCCTCTGAAAGTAGGTGTTTTAAATTTGGAATGAGGCTGCAAATGGTACCATGACTGTGGGCCCAACTGACCAGCTTGGAAAGGTTTTCGGAAGATGTATGGAGGCAGTCTTCCATGGTGCATCACTCAATAACTTTGTTCCTTGGGGGAAAAAAAGAAAAAAAGAACTGCATTAGAACCAAAGTCTGTACTTGAACTAGAATACATACATAGTCCTTGGCTCACAACAATTCATTTAGTGACTACAGTGGAACTGAAAAAGTGACTTATGACCATTTTTCACACTTATGAGCATTGCCGCTTCCCCATGATCATGTGATCAAAATTCAGATGCTTGGCAACTGACTCATATTTATGATGGTTGAAGTGTCCCAGGGTCATGTGATCACCTTTTGTAAACTTCTGAAAAGCAAAGCCAATGGAGAAGCCAGATTCGCTTAACAACTGTAGTGATTCAGTTAACAACTGTGGCAAGAAAGGTCGTAAAATGAGGCAAAACTCACTTCACAAATGTTTCACCTAGCAACAGAACTTTTGGGCTTAAGTGTGGTTGTAAGTCGAGGACTATCTATATGAATAATTTAATCAATGGAAGATATTTCCCTATATTCCCTGCTTATCACAAGCAAAGACAAAATGATAAATAAATGACCAATCATTTCAACCTAGTTCACAGAGGTTATAGAAGATCAGTTTTAGACTGTAGAACATTTTGAAGTAACAAAGATATGATTTTCTTAATTTTTGTCACATAAGAATGCTATCATTAGTTCTTTCGGAGGGGGAAACTATTGTATGTCTAGGAACTTAGTTTCTTTTGGTTTTTGCATGACTGAAAAGAACAGATGAATGAAGAATCAAAATAATAATCACTCATATGGAGGGAGAACATAGAAAAAGCACCCCAAATATCTGCCAGACTAGTCCTTTTTCATGCCATAACTGAGGTGGAGATCTAATTGATGGGGACAAGGTTTTCTTTAAAACTGCACCTCAATTGTTGGACACTCTGCCTTAGGATATGATAGTTTACAAATTTCCTAGAAGTTATCTGCATTGTAACTGACTAGCAACTGTTTCTGGAGGAAAGAAATGAACTTCACATGAAGTCACATTCTCAGTGACTTCAGGAAATGTTTTTCTGCTCCATGTCTATTTTCTATTTTATATCTCCTTAAGCGTTCCTATCTGTTTCAGATAGCCTGTTTTAGTATCTTAAAAGCTAAGCCCGGCAGATCATTGGAAATTTTAAAGAAATAGAGATGCCCTTTCAACTGAGTCAATGTTTACTATTTCAGAGCTATTCTCATGCCAAATGTTGTAACAGCAAAAAGGTTATACCTCTTGCCTTAAAAACCAAAAAGTTACTAGTTCAAAACCTAGCAGAATTTTTTTTAATGATTCTGGTTATTATTTTTCTTTCTAGAGTTCCCAATGTTCTCTGGGCTTTAAAAAAAAAAAAGTCCAGTAGCGCACTATTAAATCTTTTCCCAGTCAGGTCCCAAATAAACCCAGTAATATATGGGCTATTATTGCTAGGAATGAATCCCTACCGTGTCAGGTGACCAGAAAAAAATATTATTATTGAACAAATTGGTTGCCCATCTATCAAACAAACTCTGGTGAACAAAGAAAAGAAGAAAAATCTAATTCCCCAACAACTAAAAGAAAACTTATAACCAAATCAGAATAGCAACCAGTCAGACACATCCACACTCATGTCAGAGCCCCATTAATATACTGGCCCCAAAGAATGGAGGAATAACCAAGTCTTCATGGCCTTCTGGAAAGCCAAAATGGCAAGGGGCTGTCTGTATCTCAGGAAAAGGCTGTTCCACAAGACAAAGGTTATGACAGATAAGGCATTTTTCTTAGGGCCAATAGAGCCAAGGGTATACTCACTCCATCTAATCTGGTGTGACATTTAGAAACCATTGGTGAAAGGTGACCTACTGCACAAGTAACCAGTCCCATGGTTTGTAGAGCTTTAAAAATGAGAATCGGTACCCTGAATTTCACCTAGAACCTACCAAGAGCCAGTTCAATTCACATAATGGTGATATCATGTGGGCATACAGTAAAGCAAGGGTGGGGAACTATGGCCTTTTATGACTGGTGGACTTCAACTCCCAGAATTCCTGACCCAGCCATACTGACTCAGGAAATCTGGGAACTGAAGGCCACAAGTCATAAAGGGGGTATAGTTCTCCACCTCTGCAGTAAAGCGTCTGATAGTTGGACAAATGGATATATAACATGTCATACTCCTAGAATAATAACCTTGAAAAACTTTGATAAGAGAAAATTACACCTGGAGATCTGCTGTATTATTTACTGTCCTATACTTATCCATTTTATGGTGTTTAGAGACTAACCTTGAAAACCTTGAAAATATTTACTGGAATGACTTTTAAAGATTGGAACTAACTAGCAATTTAAAGAATGGATTTAAAGATCAATTTTGGAAATCCCCTGGACTATATAAATGGAGCCTATTGACTAATTGTGGAATATAAAGAATTATAACTGTTGTATATCCTGATGAACAATACTAAGATTAAGTAAACTGTTGGCTTTTGGAAGTCAAAAAGAACAGACTCTGGACCGGTGACAGATTACTGACAGAATAGTGAATACTATTTGGACTTTTTAAAACAAGGCAAGATGGTGCAGCAGGAAGATTTGGAGGCATTTTGTAAAGAAATCATTCTGCTACTCCAAGGACTTCATGATACGATAATGGAGGGTTTCTGGGAGATAAAGGACTTATTACATGATATAATTGGAAAGACTGAAAATGTGCAACAAGGAAAAATGAATCAAGACAAAAAAATCCAGGAAACAAGGGAGATAACTGGAAACTTAGAAGATGAGATAGAACAGACTATGCAACAAATAGAAAAAGGAGAAAAAAAGAGGAGATTATAAAATTGGGTGAAACAAAGTTGGGAGAATACATAATAGGAGAAAGGAAAATAGAATTGAATAAATTGAAAGATACTTTTGGGAAAAAGATAGAGAATTTGGCAGCAGGGGAGTGGCAGCAGAAAATGGAGATGGAAATAATGGTTGGGTTAAAAACAAAAGATATAGATAAAGACTTAAGGGAGGAGTATGGAAGGCAATTTAAAAAGAGAAGAAGGGAAATTTCCAAGAGAGTGAGAGATGATGGATAGTAAAGATTTTTCTTTAAAAACAAGAGTGGCTGTACTAAAAATTACAATAGACTAAAAATTAGAAATAGGTGGAATATTGTTATACATGTTTTTATATAATAATATTAAAGCGAAGATTAGAGGTTAAGATTAGATTTTGAAAAAGGATGTTATCAGGTATCCTTAAAAAAATAATGTTATTACTATTAAAATGATGTAACAAATACTGAATAAATGAAAAATGATTGGCTGTACTAAAAATTAGAATAGACTAAAAAATTAGAAATAGGGGGAATATTCTTATACATATTTTATATAATACTATTAAAGTGAAGATTAGAGGTTAAGATGAGATTTTGAAAAAGAATGTTATCAGGTATGCTCAAAAATAATGTTATTACTATTAGAATGAAGTAACAAAAATTGACTAAATGAAAAAATGGAGGATTAAGTGCTGATATAGATATGTACAATAACATTAGACCATGTAAGTTTGATTAATGTAGTAAATTCTATTTGTACTAATATTTTTTGTATCAAAATAAATGATACTCAGCCACCACACTATCCATGCAATCATATTGATGTATTTAAAAATAAAAAAAAAACTTTACAGAAAAAAAAAACCAAAAGGTCATAAGAGAATGTGATGTACAGATGACACTAAAATCTAAAACTGGACTCTCCATCTAAATAGTTTTATCCCAGACAAGAAAAAGAGTGTAAGTACAACATTTTAACATTCCTACTTATAAGAAGGATATTTCTCCCAAAACAATGTTTTATAAATGTATTTATAAATAAATAAACCTGTTTTCAGGACTTCTATTATGCATTTAAATATAGGCAGAAAACATTTTAGAATGCTTCACATTTTTTGTCCCATGATATTATTACTCCACCCATGTTATGGTGCTATGATGTAGATTGGGCGATTAAATGATGTCATTATAGAGCCATGGTGGCGCAGTGGTTAGAATGTAGTACTGCAGATTACTTCTGCTGACTGCTGGCTGCAGGGCAGTTTGGCAGTTCGATTCTCACCGGCTCAAGGTTCCATCCTTCTAAGGTCGGTCAAATGAGGACCCAGATTGTTGGGGGCAATATGCTGACTCTGTTCACCACTTAGAGAGGGCTGTAAAACACTGTGAAATGCTATATAAGTCTGAGTGCTATTGCTATTATTGGCAGACTTAATATTTTTGAAAAATATATGTATGCACCCATAGATGCACATATACATATAAGAAACTACTTGATCTAGGTTTTTAACTCTTGAGTGGATAATCTGATCCTGGCATGTGCCATATGCTTTCCATACCTATCCATGCTATTATATTAGTATAACAAAGAAAGACAACAAATGGAATGAGGCCAAACTAGAAAAATTAACCTTCATAGTTCCCAAGACATAAGATACTAGGAAACTGCCTTTGTCTGATCAGACCATGATCTATCTCTATCCAGTCCAGTACAATTAATACTAGTTGGGAGTATTTCATGCAGCAATGTTTTTATTGCAGAGTTATTTGAGACCAGAATACCTCTTATTTGTATCTGTGTTTTTATCTATATCTTTCTTTATATCTTTATTATGTATTACAGTTTCAAGCTATCAATCCTCTCAGCACATTGCATATAGAGTCCCAGTTTTATCTTTAAAACAACTCTGTGAAATAAATTAGACTGAGAATATTGGAAGGAGCTTTCAAACAAGTCAGAACATTGTTCTATTTCAGTATTGGGATATGCTGATTATTCAGGGCTCTTCAAGGTTTTGAGGAAAAAAAATTATTCCCATATATATCAAGACATGCCAAGGCATTTTAATTACATCCTTTTGCATGTGGAATGTTAATCAAGCTAAAGTTTTGGGTTGTTGGTTTCTTTTTATTTTTTTGGCTTTTTTTTTCTTTCAGGGAGAGAGCGAGAGAGAGAAAGAGAGAACTTTTATTTACTTAGAAAAATGTATGAGATCACCTCGAACTCAGATAAAGATCTCAAAACAATTATAAAATAATTATGAAAAAAAGGGCAGCAAAGTTTTGTTTTAATTTGTAAAAAAAGAAGCCATGAAAACCCATTTAGGAAGCATTTCCATAGTTACAATTACATAAATTCCTGCCGTATGATAATTTAGACAGTATGAAATGGGGATTAGACACATTTATATAGAATTAGGTTATTAGTGGCTTTCAATCATAATGAAAATACAATTTCTACCTTATGTGGGTGGATGCTCCTATATATGACTCGAATGAACACCTTGTTTACCTACTGTGGGTGCAAGGTGCTGGACACATAGCTCTGTTTTACATTGCTATTCCAACCATTAATTTAATCTCCACAATTCAATCTGAATTGTCAATCACATTTAGAAAATTAATTCAATAATCTTAAAATCTGTGATCTGAAGTTCTTTACAGCCCTACTGGGTAAGTTAAATGAAAAGCCTTTCATTTGAACAGATACATCTATTAATGCTTTCGATGACTGAAATGTTCTTCAATTTGAAATTTATCAAGTCCATTCTTTGTGCCACTTGCACAAAGAATGTTTAAGCCCATATTTATTGCTACATAATAGCAATAGCACTTAGATGTATATACAGTTTTACCATGCTTTACAGCCCTCTCTAATCGGTTTACAGAGTCAGCATATTGCCCCCAACAATCTGAGTCCTCATTTTACCCACCTTGGAAGGATGGAAGGCTGACCTTGAGCATGGTGAGATTTGAACTGCCATATAGCAGGCAGCTGGCAGTCAGCAGAAGTAACATGCAGTACTGCATTCTAACCACTGTGCCACCATGGCTCATAAACAATAATGCTGTATAAAATGCTACTAGTTTTACGAAGCATTCTTATCTCTTATTTCTTATTATAGACAACTTTGACATTGAGACGTCTGATGAAACCCAACCAGAGGTGAAATGTAGCTGGAGCTTGCCTGCCATTGCTGCCGCTTGCTTCCCTTCCCACCCGGTGTTGCATCCCCGCACGGCCTAGCTAGCTGCCCCCCCCCGCATGGTCCCCAGAGCTTGCCTACCACTGCTGCTGCTTGCTTCCCTTTCTACCTGGTGCTGCGTCCCCATGCGGCCTAGCTAGCTGCCCCCCCATGATCCCCAGCACTTGCCTGCTGCTGCCGCCGCTTGCTTCTCTTCCCACCTGCCGTTGAGTCCCTGCGCGGCCTAGCTAGCTGCCCCCCCCATCCCTGGAGCTTGCTTGCCACTGCCGCTGCTTGCTTCCCTTCCCACCCAGTGCTGCATCCCCGCGCGGCCTATCTAGCTGCCCCCCCCCCAGTCCCTGCCACTTTCCACACTCACCCTGGGAACTTCAGCCTCTGAAAATGCCTGCCAGTTGAATGGAGATGGATTCCCAGGAT
>JANHFL010009344.1:157969-174283 GCA_032468155.1 Oxyrhabdium leporinum | reverse complement strand
ATATACCTCAGAATATTGCCCCCACAATCCGGGTCCTCATTTTACCTACCTCGGAAGGATGGAAGGCTGAGTCAATGCTGCTGTAACTTCAAAACCATCTTGAAAAAAACCCCAAGGGAGGTCTGTGCTAACGTCAAGCGGTCACTAAGCGACCGGTCATAAATCAAGGACTATCTATAACTTAAACATTTATATCTAATTAGAAACAGTGAAAGTGTAACAAACATTTGTAACTTTAAACTGCAGAGGTTCATTATTGTTGAACCTTTCTGGCTTAAGAAGTTCATTCTGGCTTCATATACATTGGCCATTTAGATACTTAACTAAAGCAATGAAAGGCACTATGATATCACAATATCAGTACATTAAAAACTATATATAAGTTGTAACGAATGTGATTAAAAATTAGTTGCGTACGGTTTTCATGAAAAAGGCAATGGGCAAAAATATATTTCAGATGGAATGACTGCTACTACGGTACTTCTATTCTTCAGGAGCAAAAGAAGCAAAGTAGACAAACCATAAATATTCATGGCAATTGTGCAGAAACTCAGCTAGATTTCTTTTATGACCGCCTTCATTTTTATCTTACCCTTCGCAAAGATATCAGAATGGTTTACCCAGTATTTTAGATGCTTGGCAACTGGTTCATATTTATGTTAAAATTAAAAATTTAATTCCTAAAATTTTAAAAGTATTTTAGGAATTTCTCCAAGTAATTCTATCCTAGCCTCTGACTATTTTTATTCTCAGGATCTAACGAAGGAGAATGTATAATGCTCAAACCTTAAAATTCCCTTCAAGCGAAGAACTTTGGTACAGATAGTGCTCAACATATGACCACGATTGAGCCCAAAATTTCTGTTGTTAAGTGAGACATTTGTTAAGTCAGCTTTGCCCCATTTTACGACCTTTTCTGGCATAGTTGTTAAGTGAGTCAATGCAGTTGTTAAGTTCATTTTGAAGTGAATCTGGATTCCCCATTGACTTTGCTTGCCAGAAGGTCACAAAAGGTGATCACATGACCCCAGGGCACCGCAACTATCACAAATATGAGACAGTTGCCAAGCGTCTGAATTTTGATCACATGATCCCAGGGGGATGCTGCAATGGTCATGAGTGTGAAAAAGGGTCATAGGTCACTTTTTTCAGAACCATTGTAACTGAACGGTCACTAAATGAACTGTAAGTCGAGGACTATCTGCACATACCAACATCCCTTAGATAAACAGGTAAAAATATGAAACTACTGGATTGATCAAAATTGATAAATGCCACGTCTTCTAACTGCCGTTATCCCCAGAAGAGCTCCATTGAAGTTCAGGCCATGTACCCTAAACTCTGCCAGATGCTGGACCTCTGTGCACTATATCCATGTTTTTGGCCAAATTATTCCTTACATTAAAATATGAAAAGCAACATTTCATATTACCTTCTTTATGACCCCAAAACATTATCATAATTCTATCAATTTGCTCTGGATTCAGATGGCATGGTATTCATTCCCTAAATAAATACTCGTAAGACTTCAGTTGCAGAACTATGTGATAGTAGTAGATAGTGGTACGTATACAACAACTGAACTTTTTCACAGCTAAAGCTATGTATCACTAAACTTTAGGAGAAAGGGAAGTAAGTATAAACTATCTATTGCTTGTCCATTGCTTTAACATTACCACTACCACAATAATCACAATAATAATTTTCCTAGTTCACACTGGGCACCTAGACAGTCCAGGAAAGAAAATGAAATGTTAAATTTTTAAAGATGGACATTATTTTAAAAGGCGTACTGTGAAGTTACAAACATGCACAAGGAAAAAACTTACCAAAATATAGGCAGAAAAGCTAAAGTTGATTGGGGTCTGAACTTGGACGTGTTCAGGTGTAAACAAGAGTTTTATCCACAAGGCCAGCCATTTATCTATCTAAAGAAAAAGGGGAGAAAGGGAATAAAAGATATGATGTAAGATTATTAATCCCACATACATTTTGCTATCTATTGATTGTGAAAAATCTATTTTTGATATCATAAAAGGAAACAACAAAAGATGAACACATAGGCCAAAAGGTGTTTGCTGCATTGCTTAGTAAAACAGTTTCTACTTGTATGCACAAGGGTTTTTTTTTACTCTGCCTTTAATATTTTTTTATAAATAAGTAAAGGTGGCAAATACACTTAATACTCCTAATTTATTTTATTTTCCCCACAAAAACAACCAATGAGTTCAGCCGAGAGAATGTGACTGGCCCAAAGTCTCCCAATCAGCTTTCATGCCTAAGGGAGGCCTATTCACACTATTTTAATTCATGTATTGTTCTTTATTTTGCTATTTTTTTTGGAAGAGATCTGCCATTTTCATTTACCTACATTTTTATCACAACCAGTGAAATACTGGTTTAAAACCCAAAAAACATTCTGCAGTGCATATAGGGGGAAAAAAAGATAGTTGCAAGCATAGTAAGGTAACAATTACAATAAGCAGATTTGGGGATGTTGTGATTTTATGTTGAGTGTGTAGACCATTTCCCCTCTCCTCGCATTTTAAATCATTAAGTAGATAAATATGATAAAGAAAAGTTATTGCACAGTACATGACAAAGTAAATAAATTTGAATTATAGAATGCTTCGCATAAATATGGTGTCGTACGTTGGTTATTGGGTGAAGTAGAAAGAAAACACATGTCAGAATAAAAACAAAGACAGAATTAATTAATATGCATAGTAAATGTACACCTGAAAGTGAAAAACTGACGGTGGTTTTCCCCTTTGAGCTTAAGAATAGCTAAACAGGAAAAGAATACTACATAAGCAAAAAGATTAATCCTAGGGCGTGAATCTATAACAAACTTAAACAAGTTCATTTTAAAAAGGAGATATTTCTACAACAATATTGAAAGTAATGTGACATAATAATGCATGGCTCTAAAACCCAGACATTTAAAAAGAACAAGGCGAACAAGATAGGCTCCTTCAAATTACAGACTTGGAGACAGTCACTAAAAGGTCATGGACTTCAAGAACCCAATTAATCAGTCCTGGATTAAAGGAACTGACTGTTTCCTTGAGGTGATGATCAGTTGAGCACAATCCTTTGGGCACGTGATATGAAAAGTTGAGAGACTGGAAAAGAAAAATGATGTTTGGCAAAGCTAAGGAAAGAAAATTAAGGAGTGACAATGGATGAGAATGAGATGGATGATGAATTCAAAGATCTAGGGTTGTTGCTTGGGATATGTCAAGCTGTCAAGCATTTACCCATGCAGTCATCAGGAGACAAGTTCTACTTGATGGCATTTAACTAAGCGTATGGTGCAAACACAGCTACTGCTAAGATCATATATCATATTAATCACAATGTGGTTTATTTTTAGTTTAGGACATTGTACAAACATAGCCAATGTAATTTGTAAGCCATGATTTATGACAGTGTATTGTATGAACCAATTCAATGGTTTATTCAGTAACAGTTAAAAAGTGCCTTGGGAAAATGTATTAACCCATGCAGTATTTATTTATTTAACGTATTTTTATTCCTTTCTTTAGCTCAAAAGATTCTCAGTGTTAATCTAATCCCTGTTAGAAGGTTTACACTCAAAGTTCAAAGCACAATTACTAATTCTTAAAGTTACCATTCTTATCACTAGCATTTTTAATTTGAAGAAAAAATATTTACAAAAGGGAAAGGAAGAAAAGATTGACTAAACGTTATTTATTTTAAATATTAATGACATTTGTATAGCACCATGTAAAATGAAGCTTTGTGGAAAGATTACAATAAGTAAACATAAAACCAATTTAATACAAAAGGCTGTGCGGAATCAAAAACAAGGTTAATGTAACAAAAATAAAAACTCACAGCAACTGCAGAATAACTTGAAAACTGAGATATCTCAAGTGAATTATGTAATTTATTTTAAAAGTCTGGGTGAACATTTCCTGCTGCCCAGTGATCCTATTCGAGATATCTTGCTGAGTGAGTAGGCTGTTGAAGGACAGAGTACAATTAATGAACCTCCCTTTATGTAATTTCATTGAATAATAATCATGAGGTGGGGCCTCTGGAAAAATGCCCATAATGTTCAGATACATAAATATGAATTGGCACTATTAGACTCTGGTTCTTTGTTTATTGGTTTTTATGTATTTTACTATCTTTATGCTAAAACTTCCAGGAAACTTTTTTTTAATCGAATCAGGCAGTAAACGCAATAAATAAATAAAATATAGAAATATAGAGAGCTTTCCAGATAAACTAGTACTAAGCAATTTAGGACTTTTAAGGTTAAAAACCAACATTTTAAGCTGGGCTCAGTTACACACAGTGAGCCAATATTTGTAATCTGTTGGCCATAGTTTGAATTAATAGCAAACTGATATTAGAGCAGTATTACAAACATATGATTATAATTATCTAAATGAAATGTTATCAGAGTGCCCATAATTTCAACAAGGTGACTCCATCCAAATGAACAAGCTACTACGGTAATATATTAGTTGAACCTCATAAAAGATAACAGGGGTTACTAAAGCTTTTAATGATAGTAATGAATCAGATCAGAAATCTGACTCTTTGCAATCTAGAAGCAGAAAAATACTTAATTTATACTGATGACGCCTCCAAAATATCTGCAGTCTTGACTTATATTTTTTTGTTCATATTTCTTAGCACAGGGGTTCCCAACCCGTGGGCCACGTCAAACTATAGGTCCATGGCCTACTCGAAACGGGACTGCGTGAGTGGCTGGCTGGCATGCACACGCACATCCCCACTTGCATGAGTGTCACAGGAGCTCTCAGCCCCACTCGCGTGTCGCAAGCTCTCAACCCCGCTCACACATATACACACACTTGCCCCTCCCACAAAACCATCACCTCTCCCCCCCCTCCCGCTCTGGGCCACCAACCCAGAAAGGTTGGGGAACTCTGTCTTAACAGTTTTCAGGCTAAGGAACATAGTTGGCCTTAACGTGGCAAGCCATAGACCATACTTCAGTTATTGGTCAGTCACTAAATTGTGTCTGACTTTGTGACCCCATGGACTACAGATTGCCAGGACTCCCTGTCCTACATCACCTCAAGAAGTTTGCCCTAATTCATGTTCATTGTGTTGCTGACACTATCAAACCGTCTCATTCTTTGCCATCCCGTTCTCCTTTTGCGTTCTACCTTTTCCAACATCAGGGGCTTTTCCAAAGAGTCCTCTCTTCTCATTTGGTGGCTAAAGCATTTGAGCTTCAAGCTCAGTACCTCTCCTTCCAAAGAACAATCAGGGTTGATTTCCTTTAGGACTGACTGATTTGATCTCCTTGCCATCCAAGAGACTGTCAAGTGTCTGCTCCAACATCACAATTTGAAGGCATAATTTCTTCAGTGCTCAGCATTCCTTATGGTTCAACTCTCTCAGCTATACATTTTTTTTTCTTTTTACGACCCTTTAATCCCTTTATTCGGGATGGAATCAGGGCGACTGAATGGAACTAAGCATTTATTGGCCGGATGCCTTTCCTGATGCCTATGTGGAGTTCACAGCAGATATTTCCTTTTTATGCCCTGATAGAGAAACATCTGCCACTGCATAAAATTGAACTTTCAACCTTCTGAGTGGAAGCCATTGTGCCACTCTCTCATAGCCCATACATTACTACTGGGAAAACTATAACTTTGACTATACAGTCAGCAAGGTGATGTCTCTGTACTTCAGTGGTTGGGGTTCAAAACTAAAACTAAAATTCAAGTACATGCTTTTAATTTCTATGAAACGGAACAAAAAGTAAAAAACAGGGGGGGAAAACATAATGGTAAGAGATGCCATAATACGACTGGTAATCGTATTTGGTAAAAAAATCTTACTTGGGAATTTGTCCACTTGTAGAAGCTGAACAGAATGGTAATTTAGCCACACAGATTGCATCTGCAACTGTATGTAGTATGTGTGTATATATGATATTAAGGGAATTTGAAAAGGTTGACCAAAATAAGAATTTTATATAAGGTCTGGCTAAATTAAATACTTGAAAACAATCTTGAGATTGGCACTGCTTTCAAAGAAACTGCATTCACTGCATTCACTTCTCTCATTCCAGTTTTCTTTCAGTCAGACAGGTTTTGCAAGTTTCCAATAATTATCCAGTTATCTACAGATCCTACCTCGAGTGTAACAATAAGATGAGAGTATAATATGAATATTTCCTCCTTTTAAACAGGCAATAACAGAAAATTAAGGCTGTGGGTTCAATAGCTCCGCTTCTGGAACATCTTTCCTTATCAGTCACTGAGTAAAATCTCCTTAGCAATGTTTCTGGCTACACTAACTGAATCAAAACCTCCCGCTTTTTTGTTCTTGGGAATAGCTTAGTAACAAGTGTTTCTAACAAAAAGTGGCTGAATGGGTTTTCTTTAGTCTAGTGTGTGACTCAATCTGCTTTGAGCTAAACCTAATCTTCCAAATCTTTTAGCTTTGAGCTAAAATTAATCTTACTGTTAACTACAGTAATTTGTTTTTTGTGTTTCTACAACAGACTAACCTTCCATTTTAAGCATTCAAGTGCACTGTGGGAACAAATCTAGGGGAACCTATTTCTGAGCATATATGTATAGACTTCTCAAATGCTGTTTATTTTCTGTCCTTGGCAAAAAAAACTAACTTTATTTCTTTTTTCCCAGTTAAAACATACTATTTAAATAATTTTCAGAGTTGGAGATGTGTCTCACCTATACTATTCATGTCCACTGTACACCCAATGGCAATCAAATATGATATTTCTAGTTGCTAATCACTCCTAATTGTCATTTTGACCAGGAAGCTATTACAGTTCTTTTGGATAATCCTTCTTCAGAAACCTCTAAGAAGGTTACAAAGGTGGGTTTTTTTAATTAATAATTATAGCTACTGGAAGCTTTCTGGGTCCTCCCTGATATTAGCGTTAATCATTAAATGATTTAGAATTTTCTCATATTTTTTTTAGATTCCTTTTTATAATTATTGAATTACTGCCCTTTTTCTTTTGTTTGATATTAGACCAGGGATGTCCAACCTTGGCAACTTAAGACTTGTGGACTTCCCTCTAAGAATTCCCCAGCCGGCACTTAGTAGGTTTTGATGGATTGACTGAGAAGTTTAATTGTATCCAGAATAATCCATTCAGGTTTAAGAAATAGAATAAAGCAGTAGGAGCTTAAATTCTGCATTTATATACAATAGATCAGCACAACATATGGACTTTTAAGCAGCCTTGTATAGCCACCATTTATTTATTTATTTTAAAAAGTAGTAAATTTACAGACAGCATTGCCACTGCTTTCACCATTCAAGTATCCACAGAACAAGTGGATTGGCACTTCTCATAATTGTGGCCCACAAAAAAAATTAACTTATCAATATGGCCTTTTCTCCTCAACAAGTTGTACAGGCCTGGTACACAATTTAGAAAACAGCTAGTCCTCACTTACCCATTGCCTAGCTCAGCAACCATTCAAAGCTGCAACAGTGCTGAAAAACGTAGGCTTATGACCAGTCCTCAAACTTGTGGCTATTGCAGCATCTCCACAGTCACTGAATCATGATTTGGGTCAGGGGTGTCAAACTTGTTGTCATCATGTGACGTATCGCAACTTTTTTCCCTTTTTCTGAAATGGGGGTTGGCGTGGCCAACACATGACAAATCCGGCCCGCAGGTCATGAGTTTGACACCCCTGATTTGGGTGCTTCAAAACTGATGTGCATTTATGATGGCCACAGTATCCCACAGTCATGTGATCACGGTCACAACTGGCTTCCAACAAGCAACATCAATTGGAAAGCCATGGTCATATAATGTTGCATTAACAACCAACAGGTATTCGCTTAACGACTGAAGCAAAATTATTTTGCAAGTCCAGCACAGTCATGTGACATTTCACTTAACAACCACACTGCTTAGGCTGGCTGCTCACAACTGAGATTGTGAGGACTCCCTGTTACATCTTTTCTGCTTCTGACATTGAGATAAGAGAATATCTGATTGCGTGCAGATTATAGTGTTACAGGATACCATAGATATAACAATACAGTAGATAACCGATCTATGAAAATAGCATTTCTATAGCTGTTTACTTGAGACTAAAGCACATGTAACACTGTATCGCGAGCTGCATGCAAGTGATTTACCCAAACACAAACTTAACTGAAGAGTGAATTAAATTTATCAGGAGTAATGCAGTTAAATCTGATGGCTGTTTATCTGGAAGAGCCTTTTTGGTTTCCTTTCCCCTAAATGTCTGGATAATCTAAAAGCAACAGAATATGCCATCTATTCAAATATCTTCCAGTAAACAAGGGGGTTGGATCAGATAACTCTGTATGGAAATTAGCCCAGTGTTTATCTTTTCAAATCTCCTGAAAATCCTATCCAAAGCCTATTTCTTTATTAATATATATTATAATGGGATTTATACTGCTTTGACACCATATGAAAACTCTGTGCAGTGCAATTAAGAGTGTGGAGGAAATGATATCGTTGCAATTGCTTTCAGAATTTACTGTACATTTTCACGGCTTGAACGCGTAATTAAGGACAGAGTAGAGCCACACTTGAATAAAATGCCACTCGACAAGGTAACACTCATCCTATTTCTGGAACGAGTTGAGTATTGTGTTAATGATAATTCCGAACAGTCTGAAAATGTAAGTTCAATTATCCAAGCGTAAAGCCTGATACACTAGCATATAAATCTTACAATCAGTACATTGTATGGACATAAAAAGACGCTTGCTGAGATGTGTTGGATTACAACTCCTTTCTTCCCCGAGATTATTTCCAACAGAAACCAATCGGAATCTCACAAGTAAGACTTAATGGCAGTACCTCTCGTCTGCGGTTGTTTCCAGCAATTAGTATTCAGAGACGCGCTGCTTTAAATTTTGGGGAATAGTATATATTTCCAAAGTTCATCTAATTTCCCTTTAAAATCTTGTAAATTAGAAGCTATTATATCTTCTGGCAGTGAATTCCATAGCTGAATTATGCATAACGCATTTTTCTATCAATCTCCCAACATTTACCTTCGTTGTACGATCTCAATTCCAGTGTTAAAACAGAGGTAATGAAAGCTTTTCTATGTATGTTTCTTCCATGCTACGTAAAATACATACATGCCTTTTATTCTCTTCTACCAATCATCTTTTTTTCCAAAATAAAGGCCAAACTGTGTATCATTTTAATTAATAGGAGTGCATCACACTTTTTTGTATGTGAGGTAAAGTCATTGTACATCAGAGAGTCTCCCCAGCACTATCATTTCCCAAATTAAGTGCTCTAAAAGGGAAGAAGAAAAAGCTTCCACGAATACCAACAGATATGCACATACAGGTGAAACCTGTGGTGGTGGAGAAGTATTTTTAGAAGAGAAGTTGCTACAGAATTAGATTTAAATTTCCATATTTTCCGTTCGGTAGTCCTCTTCCAAAAGAGGGTCCCATCTACAAGTAGTCCTCGACTTACAACAGTTCACTTAGTGACCGTTCAAAGTTACAACATTACTGAAAAAAGTTAACTTATGGCCATTTTTCACCCTTATGACCGTCACAGCATCCTCGCGGTCATGTGATTTACATTCGGGTGCTTGGCAACTGACTCATGCTTAGGATGGCTGCAGTGTCCCGGGGTCATGTGATCTCCTTTTGAGACCTTATGACCAGCAAAGTCAATGGGGAAACCAAATTCAATTTTGCCCCAAATTACGTGAACATTAAAAATTTCTGAATCTCTCATTTTAGCAATAAGGAAGAATATAAAATGACAGAAAGAAGCATACTACACACACACACACACACACACACACACACACACACACACACAAGTCTTCCCAGATTGATGTTTTTGGCAATAGCCATGCTGGCTAGAAATTGTAACCCTATCACTTCAAACCACCTTGAAGCTGTTAGCAAGAAATTCAAGAATGCCATAATCAAAGCTGTATTTAAAAGCCAATTCTAAACTCCAGCAAACAGAAACTATCATTGTACAATAAAAATTACAGCCAACGGAGAAAGTTTTCACCAAATTCCTCAATCCAAAATGAGTTACTAACCCAGTAAACATTTTCAATGAGTGGTGGCCGGCTAGCTGGGGATACAGAATTATAGAATCACAGGGCTGGAAAGGACCTTGGAGATCTTTTAATCCAACCCTCTGCCCAAGACAGGAGACCCTATTGCATCCAGGACAAATGGCTGTCCAATCTTTTGTCTTTGTTTCCTTTCTATCTATCAAAGGAAGCTCAGGGCTGCAGGAACAGGAATGGTCAACAAATGGCAGCCAAAAGTTTGCTATCTCTTTTTCTACCATTTCTTCCTTATTTTTATCCTGCCTTTATTATTTTCACCAATAACTCAAGGTGGTGAACATATCCAACGTACCTTCCTCCTCCTATTGTCCCCACACCAACACGCCTGTGAGGTGGGTTGGGCTGAGAGAGAGGGAGGGAGGGAGAGAGGGATAAAGAGAGAGAGAGAGAGAGAGAGAGACTGGGCCAAGGTTACCCAGCTGGCTTTCATGGCTAAGGCAGGACTTGAACTCCTGGCCTCCCATTTTCTAGTCTGGTGCCTTGACCACTAGACCGAATTGTCTCTTTTTCTTCTATCTAATGCTCCCTGAGATTATTCTGGTAGCCCTAGGGGAGCTCACCATTACTCTCCCAGCCCCCAAATTAGGCATTTTCTGAGCAAGTATTCCACATTTTCCAAATAGTAACTTTTAACCCAATTAGTGTGTCTACATGCTGTCAGAGCCACTGGTAAGCAAATCTTAATGGATTAGTGGGTTAAGAATGTTTGGGAATGGAAGGGTTCTGTCATTTAAAAAAAGAACACAAATTTCAGAATGGTTTTAATAATCCTATTTGCCTGTCTACTCCCATTAACTGAAAAGTCTAACTTTGTATATTCTGGTGAAAAAAAATCTAGCGCATTACATACCAATCAGAGAACAATACCAACTATTACTGACTTCTTAAACAAGCAATCTGTTTAATAAAGGATAATCACACAGAAGCTATAACACAATCTTTATATGATTATTTAAAGTTTCTGTTTGTTTTAATCAGAAGCCAAGGGAAATAGATTTTAAACATTCTTTTAAAAAAACCATGTACAATACACGCAAACAACATGATGTACTTATTAAAGCAGATGCAGCTTGCTTAAAAGGACTAATTAAAGAGTAACACGTTTCGTGTAAATTAAGGTTATGTTTAATAACAACCTTGTCTATAAATTATCTATTTCTGTGCACAGTAACGCTGTACTTCTTCCATACGTAAGTAAGTCAAAAACCTTACGTTTGGCATAATGGAGTATTTTTCATGCCAGTGGAATTTCATTTTCATATACTTCTATGCCAGACAGTTCTTTCTGATTATATCCAGAAGGTGGCCGATCTTAATTTTCAGGAGATTAGCATATTAGAATGCTTCAATCGCTTACTTAATAATGTTCTCGGTTGCAAAATATTTGGATGAGTTGGAAATTGCTTACAGATTTTTGACAGAAAGGAAATGCAACATGACTCATGAACAGCTTTTAATCAGTTTAAAATTAGAAACATGCACACATTTCAAGCACAAGATACAACAAATTGTGTTTCTGGTTTGAAGAAGGTACCAAGTGTATTGGTGTTCAGAAGCCACACTTTTTCTGAATCGGTATGAATAGATGAACAAATATGGTTTCCACCAAACTTCATTTCCTAAAAACTGTACAGTTAACTCTTGCCAAATAGGATATTTGTTATCCAGTTTGATTCAGGACAAGCTATAAATCTAGCATGCATGAATGCTGCCTGGAGATTGGAAGGCATTTGGTGAACTCAGTTACAATAAACGTTCAATTCAGAACCATGTTAGTCCAAACGACACTGTACAAAATGTGACAGTACACAGATCTGCAACAATACATATCACCTTTGCAAAGTATTTTAGAATATAATCAATATTAAATGTTTGTAGAAAGTGTTTGCAACTGGAAACAATCCAAAGATTTTGCTACTTCAATTACTGTACTGGTGAACTGAAGCATCACGATATGTTATGGTTTATACACATTATATAATTTATTATATGAATAAACTAGTTACGCTGGATTTGATTGGTCTTTGGTTTGCAAAATACACTAAGCTTTAAGCAAACCACATTTTGCAGAGCCCCACAATGCCTCTTTAGCTTAAACACACACCTTTCTGACCCTGCTTAGCTACCATGAAAGATCTGGAAGAGTTTAGCTCCTTGAAGGAGCAGTGAACATATAGAGGGAAGGTGACCAGACTGAATCTGGTGCACTCTCGAACTCTCGACCACTTCAGCTCTGATTACTACCGATCTCTATTGAATCGCTCGTAACATGTCAGAATTGCATGGCAGCATTAGATTGCTCACCCCGCCATATTGTGAGTGCTTTAATTTTGCAGTTGTTAGCAATTTACCCTGGGCTGAAATAGTTTCTGCCCTCCAAACAGAACAAGAGGAATCTGGAAATCAACAATTGTTGGTATAAAAAACAAAATAAGAAAGAAGTTCTACCTTAAAGGACTGCTTGGGACGTTCACTCAATTTGAGTTTTGAAAAAACTTGATGCAGCTCAAATTATGACAGATTGGGGTTAGGGTTAGGAAGATGGGAGAAAGACTTTTGCAGCCAAACCTGCCCCATTCCTACGGCTGCATTATGTTGACAAATATTTTTCCCCATCTTTTGGGGAAGACAGTATTCGTTTTGCTTCTTGTGTGTTGCACACAAATCAGCAGGAAAACCTGATTCAGCAATGGCTTAGAACAGATGAAATAGGGGAAAATACAGAATGTTAAGAGAAGCAGGAAATTTCACTCTGGTGTAGTCTGTCTGCCCAAGTACGGGTGCATAGTATTTTAATTTAACAGTGAAGAAAATGTATTACCTCCGGGCAGAGATGGTGAGATTTTAAAGTATACTTATGCCCAAAATAAATCAAGGACAAAATTGGAACACTTTCGACCACATGAATCCTGATTTATGAAAAATAGCAGAGTGGTAGAGTATGATTTCAAGAAGTAAGGATTTTCTCGACTAAAAGAAAAACAAAGCATAATTCAGCTAAAAGAAAAGCATAATTCAGCTAAAAGAAAAACAAAGCATAATTCAGAAACACTAAGAAAGATCGAGGAGAATAAAGAACCTTTTACAAGGTCTAGAGAAACTTAAAAAGAGCAGAGGAAGTACTTAGAAGACAAGTAGCTTAAAAAAAAGCATTGATATAAATAGAAATGGCTGCTAGATTCTGAACTTTAAACAAGTCTATCTTAATAATGGAATGTGAAGGACAGAGTATAGGCAGTCCTCAACTTACAACAGTTCATTTAGTGACCATTCAAAGTTACAACGGCAATGAGAAGAGTGACTTATGACTGTTTTGCAAGCTTACAACCGTTGCAGCATCCCATGGTCGCGTGATCACCTTCTGCAACCTTCTGACAAGCAAAGTCAATGGGGAAACCAGATTCACTTAACAACCGTGTTATTAACTTAACAACTGCAGTGATTCACTTAACAACTATGGAAAGAAAAGTCGTAAAATGGGACAAATTCACTTAACAAATGTTTCACTTAGCAACATAAATTTTGGGCTCATCTGTGGTCCTAACTGGAAGACCACTTGTATTCATTAGAAAGAAACTAAATCAAGAAGCTATTATTGACTAAACAAGAGTTCCTAAAGCAGAAACACACACAAACAAAAATGAAACTCCAACATCAGCCAAATATTGAATATTTACAGATTTCAAAGGAACAATGTAGGCTCAGAAGACTGAAGAAAAAACAGATTCAATTTCAGACAGACCGGGGCTGAATTTGTTCAAGATCAGCATAAAAAGAAAATGCTTAGTTTTAAAGTTTACATAACTATTGCCAGGATTTTTACCACCTATGTCCCAGAGAAAACTCAATATACTTTTTGTGTCAGTTTTTGAAATAATTGGTAAATAATGGAAATTGAGAGAACAGTTGTTCATGAAATCATTGCAAACTGAGTGAAAGTAGATCTTGTGAGATCTGTGATGATCTTTCTGAAGACTAGGCTGTTTCAGCCATTTCCACCTAGCTGGCTGGGGAATTCTGGGAGTTGAAGTCTAGACATCTTAAAGTTGCCAAGGTTGAGAAACACTGGGCCACTGTTTGATATAATGTTTTTAGACAAACAGTACATTAAGGTTTTAAGTGAGGAAACTTATTTTTCTGGAAAATGTTTAGGTCTTTGTATCCCAAATCAAGAAAGTTATTTTGTACCCAGTAAAACTATCAAAAGAATGCTTAGATGGGGCCATTAATATAGTTTATTTAATACAATAAAAACAATACATTTGGATCAATTTCATTTTCAATTACTCTCTAAACTAAAGATAAAGATAAATAAAAAATAGAGGGGCAGATACAGAAATGAGAACAGTTGGGATACTTAATAAGCATTATATTGAAATGTTTATATTATTTATTTTATAAAATTTATAGGCTCCCCATCTTACCTCAAAGTAATTCTATAATAAGTTAGTTAATACTTTTCATATCTGAAATAAAAAAAGGATTACTATTCAGTTTGATTTGAAAGATCTGTGTAAAACGAAGGAAAAAAACCCTCTTTTTTGTTAAAATACAGAAAGGTCAGAATACATCCATAAGCAAAATAATGCGGAGGCAGCATATTACATTTGTGGCAAAAGGGACACTTTAAAAATGGCTGATATTTCTGGAAGCTAGCAAATTATGGAAAACCAAAATTTTAAAAAAAGATCCAAGAAAAATGTAAAATAGAAAAGCGCATATGTGGTTTTATCATCATTAACTATGATGAGTTAAATGGAAAGAGACCCTGTTGATAGACCACCCATTTTGCGAGTGGTAGACCTTCCTTGAAATATTTTAAGTTCATAATTAGAAGACAGAAAAAATATTGTCTCCAACCAATAAGTAGTTATGGAAGGACAACTGAAACTGTCCTGGATTAAGAGACAAATATGATAGAACTAAAACTTTTAACTGATTGCCATAGAGCAATTTATTTAGAAAAGGAATAGACCAGGAGAAAGGGAAGAGAGGGGGCTTGCACTGTATGTAAAGAAAAAAACACATTTGTACAGAAATTCAACGATCAAAACATGGAAATCCTGTTGAAAAGAATAAAAGGAGTTTATTCTGTTTAAGAATAAAAGGAGAAAGACAGAAGGGATACAGTTGTCGGAGTTTATTATAGATCACTTGGACAGCCAAAGATACAGATGGGGCCTTTCTGCGTTTGTCTTTCAAACAGGCATGCAGTAGTGATAATAGGAGATTTCAATTATCCTGACATCTGCCGGGAATCTAACTCTGCCAAAAGTCAAAGGTCCAACAAATCCTTCTCTGCTGTCGCTGACAACTTCATTTGTCAGAAGGTAGGGGGAAAAAAAACAACAAGGGGGGCTGTTATTTAGGATCTAACCACAACACAGAGAATAATCAGTTGCAGAACTGAAAGTAACCGATCATGTAATGATTGAATCCATCATATACGGAGGAGGAGCAACACCGAAGAATTAGTCCTGCACATTGGAAGTAATTTCGATTGAGGGAAAAAGAGATGGAGAAATGGAGAAAAATATTTGAGGAGGAGGAGAAATCCTATACAATGAGATATTGAAGGCACAATCTCAAACAACCCCGTCACAAGGAAAAATGTGAGAAATCTAGAGTACTGAAGAGCAGGGATATGCATAGAAAACAAAAGAGAGAGAACATCATGAAAGAAGAATTAAAGGTAATCGTCAGACATTGTAAGAACTGTGATAAAGAGGCTATAGCTCAGAATGAATTAAGTTTGTGAGCTACCAAAAGCAATGAAAAACTATTCTTTAGGTACATTATAAATAAAAGGAAAGCTAGAATAGGTGCGGTATAAGGAGAAAGTAGTGAAGCAATCATGAGTGACAGTAGAAACACAGAATTTCCAAACTTTTATTTTGCTTGGTTCTCTCGCTGAAGGAAAATAGAACTCTAACTGGTAATTATTATGCTACTGAAGAAATGAGGGGACTGTAGCTTAACATAGACAAGGAGAAGGTAAGAGAGAATTTAGTTAATTCATAGTCAGATTGCTTTAATCCCAACTAGCATAGATTATCATTGAACTGCTCTTGGTAATCTTTGAGAACTCCTGGAGGTAGAAGAGAATATTTGTAGCTCAGCGTTGAATTGTGGGGTCTTGGTGCCCTCTGAGCTTGGTTGTTTTCTTGCAGACATTTCATTAACAAACTATGTAACATCATCAGAG
>JANHFL010009344.1:147430-157693 GCA_032468155.1 Oxyrhabdium leporinum | reverse complement strand
TCATCATCTTGCTGGCTGTGTGAAAATGAGCCAAAACACCATCAGTAGATTTTGATCTTACTTCTGTTCACTTGTACCCTTATACTAATAAATCAAACAATTCATAAATATTCTTATTATTTTTAAAATAAGATTGATTTAACAAAATATATTTTCATGTTTATTGGACAGCTCAGAGAATTTTTTATTAATTTGGCTGTTAACATTATGTAAAAGGATGGTTACTTAGGCGAATGATATGGGCTTGTCCACAATAATTCAATTTTTTAATATCCTCAATAAATTAATAAGTTCACTAATTATAGAAGAGCCACCACCATCATATGGTTTAACAAAACTATTCTATGTATTTTAGTTTATTAAAATTTGATTTTATTTATTTCTTAAGAGATTGAGTTCTCTTCCAAAAGGGAGTATTGAAACCATCACTCAAATGCCTTTATCCTATAAGGTTAGGAGATTGCATTATATATATTATTTCATTATTTCCATTATGTTTTACTTTCCAGAAGAATTAGGTTATAACAAGATTCCTAATCTCTATGACACACTGTTATACCACATGCAACAGCAGTAATAAGGTGCTATGGTGTTTAGATCCAGTAGCATAGGATTAAAATACATGAATGGACAAAATACAGTGTTCATGTTTGTACCTTTATATGAAATATTGTCAGGTGCAAATGACCAGAAGCATTTTTTTAGTTCAAAGAACAGAAGACTTTATTATTGCAAGATAATTGTGGTAATAATTTCTTCACAAGAATTTGGTCAACTAACGGTCAATGCTTGGGGTCAATGAAATTCACAAGTGGTTAGAATTGGGTGTCCTGTGGCTGCACAATGACTCCAAACTTATGACACATTTAACCTCGCCTTCCAGCTCAGCCCACTCATCTACCAATGCTAAAATAGATTGCACATTTTATATTACTTTACTTTTTTTCATTTCAAAGGAGTTATACGGTAACCTTTCTAATATACAATAAGCCTGGGTGGGGGACAATAAAACATAACATAAAAGCAGTTCTTAGTAATTCAAAACGAGACTCCCCTGCACATGAACATTTACATTTACCAGATTCCAGTCTCACTGTATATCCAATGCTTGGAGGAACAGACAACTCTTTAATGCCTTCTAGAAGTACAAAAGGATATGGGGCTGCTGCCTTTCAGTGAGGAGTATTCCATACAATACTCTCATTGAATGTGCCCCTCAGTATCAAAGTATTCTCATCCGTGAAAGGTTCCCATTTTTCAAAGATAATTTCTCTTTATCTTTAATAGTATATGGATCAACAGTCATATAACCAGACCTAATATGCAGTTCAAGATACAATTATTAAACAAGACAATATACAAAGTCGGTGGCAGATTAAGAATTTTATTAAGGAATCTGTGTAGGATATTTGTTACCAAGGTAACAAATACAGTATGATTATGGACATACAAATGAGTTTATTAAATAATGCTGATTTTCATATACTAGCCTCCTACATACAGAGACACATATTTAAAAAAACAAAAAAGATCAAGGCAATTATAAGCAGTTGTTGGTCCAAAGTATTTTTTTTAAAATTGACACTAAAAAAGTATTTCAAAGAAACAACTGAGTGTAGTCTACCTAATTAGCAGCTTTACTAACCTGATATTCTTACAGATGTGTTAGGACTACAATTTCCAGGCAAGGAACTTATACAACAAATTGGATGGTTACAGCCATCCGTTTTGGAGAGGTTTCCATTTAATGTAAACTCAGTAGACCCAGTTCAGTAAAATTAAGCCCCTTTAAGTCCCACTGATATCAGTAGCCAGATATAACAATATCTTTAATTAGGACTAACTAAAAATGTAAAAATTTTCAGATTTTCTCTGAAAATAGGCAATATACTTTAAGGGCATTTCTATTGTATTTTGATTTTCATTATTTATTTGTATTCAACCTTTATTATTTTTACAAATAAGTGAAGGAGGCAAACTTATCCAACACACGCTTCCTCTTACAATTTTTCCCACGACAACCCCATGAGGTGAGTTGGGCTGAGAGAGCATTGCTGGCCCAAAGTCATCAGTGGGCTTTCATGGCTAAGGCAGGACTTGAACTCAAGATCTCCCACTTTGTAGCCTGGTGCTGTCACTAAAAGACCAAATTGAATATCATGAATTACGTACATTAGGCAATGTATTTCAAATATATATTTCAAAAAACAGAAGAGAAGGAGCAAAATGGTTCAAAGGTTAGCACAGATCTTGGGAATAAATGAACTGCAAACATTTTGCTTAATAATTATTCTGCCGTGAATTTAAGTTATTAACTATTTTGAAAATGAAAAAAAACATTTTAAAAGAATAAAATATAATTAAGAAGTTGCAAGTAGGTAAGATCAGGATCTGAAATGTCATTGAAATTAGTTTTTCATTATTATCATTAGTTATTTATAAAGTTATGAAATGTTATTTAAAACTTATATTGGTATGTTTCTTGTTAATATACTATACTATTGCTCTTTATGATTAACCTAAAAGACTGGTTAAAGAGTTTAATTTTGGTTGAATTGAATCTATAATTTTTGGCACATTTGGCGCTGTCCTTTGGAAAACCCTGTCCCAGATCTTTAGAAGTGTCAATTCAATAACAGTTTGCAAAGGGAAGAGAACAACTACTGTATACTAAATCCTATTTTGCTTGAGTATGTGTATTTGTATATTTAATAAATTCAAACAGCATGGAAAGATACTACAACCAATTAATATCTCCCTTAAATACATATCTCTGCATGTATTTAATAACAATAATCTATCTAGAAAAGTTAGTGATACTACTTTGTCCCTTTAAGCTGTCCCTACAACTCACCTGTTGGAATTATAGGTAATATCGATGGTTTTAAAGGAAAGAGCTTTAGACAAATAGTGGTAGTGCTAACATTAATAGGGCTAATATCAGTGGAGATTAGCTAGGCAACCTTTCAACATGTACACAAGGAACACTGTAGATGGGGCCCAGTTATCTGCAGCAGTTAAATTATTGCAAGCCTCAAAGTAAAAAATATTTATAGCAGAAATTGGATTCCGTCTAGCAATAGCAATTGCACTTAGATTTATATACCGCTTCACAGTGCTTTACAGCCCTCTCTAAGCAATTTACAGATCCAGCATATGGCCCCCAACAATCTGTGTCCCCATTTTACTGACCTCGGAAGGACGGAAGGCTGAGTGAACCTTGAGCTGGTCAGGATCAAGCTGCTAGCAGTGAGCAGAGTTAGCCTGCAATACTGCATTCTAATCACTGTGCCACCACCATAATGCCCACTATTTTTGCAGAATACTGAACAAATAAAACCAAATGCGAGTATGTCGATGCAAATTTGCAAGCACAGATACTACAGGCACACTTCAGGGAGGAAAGTAGGACAGATTTAGCCATATAATAGGAGAGCCTTCACGTAATAAATTCAGTTTTATTGCTGTGTGATGAATAAAACAACTGTCAAAAACTCTACCCTGTCCTAGACTACTATGGTTAAAAAAGATATGCTAAGGCATCAGATTTCTATCACTTAATTAAGATTCATTGCATTACTCCTTTGAAGAATCCAATTAAAGTAACATCAAGAGGAATTTTATAGCAAACCTTAAGAAAGTACGTTTCATTGTAACCACAAATAAAATGGAAGCAAACCCAGATAATCCTTTCAGTAACACATGGCAATGTATTTAAAAGCAATGTTGTATGCATGATTTTAAAATGACCCAAACTGCTGTACAAGCAAATACACACATGACAAAAACCTGACTAGTAATTTAAAGGATGTAAGACAGCCACCACAAATTAAGTGAGAATTAATGCATGTTTTACTTATTTTTAAATCTTAACTTTATAATGTGAAAGCCTCATAATCTATTCAATATAATTCAAGAAGTAATCTAACTTCTTTTGATTGATGAAGTTTTGTGAAATGAAAAGCTCTGCAAATCTTTGTACTGGTCAATGATGTAATAAAAATTAGTTTATATTCTACATATGTCTGGGAAATAAGCCTGTTGAGAGAGTAGAAATATAGTGTAATAACTAGGGTTTCAAACAGAAAATATAGAAATAGAATGTGTATCTGGTGCGTATAATCTCCCTGAGGAATTATCAGCATTAGAATAGCTGTCCAAATTCTTCCAGTGTTATACTGTATGAACTTGAAGAACATTTTCAAGTAGTTTTATACTATTATCCTGTCCTTCCTACATGAAGTTCAATAGAAATAGCAATAGCACTTAGAGTTATATACCGCTTCATAGTGCTTTACAGCCCTCTCTAAGCAGTTTATAGAGTCAACAATCTGGGTCCTCATTTTACCAACCCCAGAAGGATGGAAGGCTGAGTCAACCTTGAGCCGGTCAGGATCAAACTCTTGGCTGTGGGTAGAGTTAGCCTGCAATATTGCATTCTAACCACTGTACCACCATGGATCATGCCCATGTTTAATACAGACAATTGTCTAAAGTTGGTAAATCTGAGAAATAGTAACTGTCCAAGATTATTCAATTAATTTTATGGAAATTGGAACAGAGGCCTTTTTGCTGTAATCTAACACTCAATGAGGAATAGTTTTGCAGGTTTTATTAAGACACACCTCTGTATTAAAGACTTGGAAACTGGCCAATAAAGATGCAGAGGGATTCAGGAACTTAACAGACTAGTTAGTTTAGCATTTCTTCTGGGTAAATCATTATAAAGAAAAATAAAAGATAACATCATTAAACATAAAGGAGGGCAGATCTCACTGAAAAAGAGCCAACAGATTTGTTAAGGCTACCTCTTCTTTTACCTGGAGGCTTATTCAGGGTTATTTTTCGAGCATCACTCAAAGGGCCTGACAATTTACTCCTTGTCCTCATCTTCTTGGCTTTGTTCCAGGGCATAATTCATGCAATTTTATCCTTCTGTTATCCATGCTGAGAAACATTAGCTAGTCATAAAATAGTAAAGAGAGTCTGAACAGCAACATTTGATGCTAGCAGTCTTACTGTTGTCACAACAAGATCTGGGTTATGCTAAGAATTGCTTCTGTGAAAAGTTTCTAAAAGTTTCTAGATTAAATAGAGTAACATAGTTAAAACAAATCATTTACTGAAATTTGTGAACCCAATTTTCAGATCTTCACTGGGTTGCTAACTGATTACCAGCCACAATTTAAGCTGTTGGTACAAACTTTTAAAATCTCGAACAATGTAGGGTTTAGCTATCTAGGATATCGTCTTTTCTGAATGAAACTATTAATATTTGCAGGCAAGAACCTACTCATGGTGTCTACTGCTTTCAAAACCTTTTCTTTCTGGCACGTGGAAGAAAGTTTTATCCTGCACGTTGCTTCCAGACTATGCAGTTAACCTTCCTGGAACTCATTTAGCCTCTGCTTTCTTAATATTTATAAAATCTGCACATAGGCATTTAATTGGCTTTTAGCTATTAGTTGATTAGCTAATTAATTCTAATAAATGTTTTTTAACTTTTTGTATTGCTTTCGGTATTTTATTTTGTCAGTCAATGAAAAGCAAGGTGTAAATCATCTAAGATAGTATTTCAGGGTGTCAAAAAACAAGTGTGGTTGACATACAAACTTTTAGATGATTTTGAGAAACTCCCTTATCAAAATGTTTTCAGCAAAGTTAACAAAGTTAGCAAAGTTAGCAATGTTACTGTTGAGTTCTAGAACAGGAAGCAGGGATCCATTTTAAAAAAAAAATGATAAAGTGTTTCATTGAAAGGGCATAAACAATGGGATCTCCCAAGGACCTGTATCAGGAAAAGTTTTCTCAAATGATCTGAAATAACTGATGAACATTGACAGATCCACGTGTGCTGACGATACCAAATTCTTTAGAGTAGATGAAATAAAAACTATAACAAGAGCTTTACTTTTATATTGGGAAAGAACCATTAAAATGGCAGATGAATGTAATGTAAGTATCCTATGAACAGATAGTTATGGCCACACACAAAATACTGTATACATATCCAGTTATACCTCAGATGTGAATACTGAAGACCCGAGTTAAAGTGGATAGAAAATTGATAACCCTAAAATACAATGATAGTACAATGTTCTGTAAGAAAAAATGAAATATTTGTTGAGTGGTTAACACAAAATATAACAAATAGGAGTGAAAAGATGTTTATAAATTAAACATGGTATGGAAGAAATAGGCTACTTCTATAATATGAACATCTGGGGTCACCTGGTAAAACTGAATGTGAAATCCAGATCATGTTATCACCTTTTGCAACCTTCTGACAAGCAAAGCCAATGGGAAAGCCAGGTTGTGTTACTACCTTAATAACTGAAAGTGATTCGCTTAACAAATGTGGCACAAAAAGGGGCAACATTCACTTAACAACTGTCTCACTTAGCAACAGAAATTTTGGGCTCAATTGTGGTTGTAAGTCAAGGACTACCTGTATGGGCTGGAAGTTGTAATTGAACTCTTGTCCAGCTTTTGGACTTTCCGTAGATATGTGGATGATTGCTAAGCACAAACCATTGTTATAGCATACATATTTGGTTTGATTCAGCGTGAATCTTATATTAATATAGGTTTATGTGAAACCTATGAACAAGCATTAAATAGCACTAGGATTTTAATCCAATAAACTCAAAAGAACTATCACCAAAATGTAAATAAGGATTGTTTTTTTTAATAAGGTACTATATTTATAGCACCTTATATTTATATAAATATATTTATTTAATAGTATCATAATTTATACAAATATCAATAGAAACATGGAAACATTAGCTCACCCACCTTATTATAATTAATTCATCAACACAATAATAGCTTCACTTAATAGAATGGATGCTGGATGCTGAATGCAGTATGGGAGAAAAAAAGATGACTTCAGTGTTAATGAATGTGACTAGAATATGCAGATCCTGAATATGAAATAATGAAAATTCTGCTCATAGGCTCTTTTAGTAAACCTCATGAGAATCTAAACTATCCTACTGAAGACAATGCATGGTTAGCAATTGCCATTATACCAACTGCCGTTCTGCAAGTCTTCATTAACAGAGAGAAAAAAAGAACAAGAATTTTGAGATAAAGAATCCTATTTTGGAGTCACATCTCTGTAACAGAGGTTTCCATGCTTACTGTGAGTTGAATTTCACTTTAATTCATTCTGAAAAAACAATTAGCATTTTTGCATTCTTGAGGGATGAATACAACAAATACTGCTACTGTTTCCTTTTTGTTGCCAGAAAAGCAGGCAAAGGGTTTAACTTCTTTTCAAATTTCTGGATCTCCGTCTATATATGAATCACCAGAAATAAAGGTACTGAATTCAATACAATCAATTGGGTCGAAGTAAGCATGAATAGAATATCAATTTAAACAATTTAAAGGGTTGTAATGAATATGCTACCAGACATCTGTTCCTGTGCACAAGATTGCCAAATACTAAATACTTCCACCTTCTCCTTTTTTTTCTACTGTTAAAAACAATAATTGTTGAATTTGTAGGTAAGAATTCCAAAACAGCTAGAGGAATTTACCTTCCTTTCTAAACTCTGATGACCAGATCCTTCACTTAACAAAGCAGAAAGCTTTTCCTTGTAACTTTTTTTCCATCCTCTCCCATTTCTTTTTCTTCTTCTCACTGTCTTTCCTTTCAATGTCAAACTAAAGAAAAACTTTTTGTGGAGTAAAATTCCAGGAATCAGACACAAGGTCTCGTGTTTCATTGCAAAAACTGTCATAGAAGCTCTAGCCAAGTATCTTCCTGCTTGCTGTCCCAGTATACAATATCATACTTTTCCATTTTAAATTATCTGCCTTGAACCAAACAAATGCATCCAGAAAATTTAGCCCTAAGATCATTTACCTGGGTGAGGGTTTCAATAAACTCAATGGGACTCTCTGTTGGGCCACTGTTAGATGGGATCAGGCTCTTTGGAACTAATGTTAAGATGGCTGTCCTGCCACATTTACCAGCTCCATATATGCATATACAGTAAGTCTATGCCTTGGCTACAGAAACACACCAGTTGCTATATTAGTTGTATACACACCTTGTTATAGGTACACTTGTCCCTAGCCATCCTCAGTCTCTTTCTGACTTCCAGCACGAAGCAACTACTGTAATGATTCCTTCTTGGGCATATACCAACCTCTCCGTTCAACCAAATCATCATTTTGCTACTGAAGATATACAAAAAGTATATCATGACCCCAAACATCCTTGCTTCTATTTCCTTGCCCATAAGCAGACGGGCAGGTCCAAATTCAGCCCTACCCTCTTCTTCAACAGGCACCGACTTGCACTTGTGTGTCTTTGAATCACCACCACCACCACAAAAGATGCCTCCTTTTCTTCAATCAGCTGTCTTCCAATCCCACCAGAGAAGGAAGGAAGAAAAAAAAAAGGAGGGGGGCTGCAGCTCATTCCTTTCATGCTCTAATAAAGTTACATACCCAGGCACACACATATACACACACACACACAAACAAAACAAACTCTGATATTTTTTTAAAAGTATTCACTAAGTCCAGGCTGCAGCTCTGCAAGGTTCTTCCACCGGTCCTTCTCTAGGAGAAAGTGTTGGGGTTTCTTTTACCCCTCAAAAAGAGGGGGGACGACGACACTCTTACCTATGTTCCCTCCATCCATTCTAGAACTGCCCTATTTCTCTTCCTTTCCTCATCTCCAAAAGATGAGGAGAAGCACTTGCTTCCACTCGCCAGCGATTTCATCCCGTCTTGCAAGAGCTGCCTTCCCACCCCCGCGCTTTCTTATCCCCAGCCAGGTGTCCCAAGTCCCCAAAAAGCTGCTCCCGCCCGGGGGGGTCCCTAAGACCTTCGCCGCCCCGACCACCAGCTCCCCACAGGACTGAGAGCCACCTACCTGCACGCGCCTGTCCATAGGAGTGCGATGGGTGTCCCCGCGTGATGTTTGAGGGAGGGACGGGGAACGGGGGGAGGAGGAGGAGGAGGAGAGGGATTAAAGAGGAGACCGTGGTCTATTCGCGATATTGGATGGCCAGTTTCTTATAAATCGGAGGTTGTTTAGGCTGGGAGGAAAAAGAATGTTGTGTCTGGGCGAGGGGAGCGCGGGTTTCATCCCCGCTCATTGGCAGCTCCCCTCCTTCCTCCTCCTCCTCCTCCTCACTCCCCACCCCCTGTGTTTGTGTGCGTGTTCACCGACAGCTCCCCGCCTCCTTTCTCGGCGATATTATTAAACGGGTGGGTGAGACACCGGGTAGAGAGCCCGTATCAGCTACCGGAAATCGAAGCCCTGGCCATAAATATACCACAGGAAGTACCACACGCACTCACACATTTCTCTCTCCCCCCCCCCCCATTGTTACTTGCATAGCCAGTCCTTGCCGCCCACTCCCACCGCCCCAAAACACACGCGCGCGCGCGCGCGGGAGGATCAATCGGCGCCCTCGCCGCCTCGATCCGCAGATATACACACACGCGCCTTGCGATTAAGGCACGAAAAAGACTCCCTCGCCACGATTATAAGATGGTCCCGGCGGGCCAATGGCAAATTCACATTAAGGAAAGGTTCCCTGGTCCAATGGAAGAGCAGAGATGCGAACGTGTCGGATAATGCCCGATAAGTACAATATAATGCAACATCTATAATACAAATATCCCCCTGTAAAGGTATAGCCGGCAATATAACTCGAAAGAAAGGAAAGGAAAGGAAAGGAAAGAGGGAGGGAGAGCAAAGAGAGAAAAGAAAGAAAGAAAGAAGGAAAAAGAAAGAAAAAAGAAAGAAAGAAAGAAAGAAAGAAAAAGACAGTCTTGGATAAAAAGGCAGGGAAGGTATTTCGAAGCTTTTAAAGGGTTTCCCAGGAGGAAAAAGTGCTGGAAAGTGTGAGACTAAAAGCCCATTACAGGCGCTCACAAGTGGCGTTTTTCTTCAGACACTCTGCAGAGAAGGATGGTTTCGGTGTTAAGAGTGCCTTCATCCAGACGGCTGTTGAGATCCCAAGTAAAGATGCAGATCCCTAATAAAGGTATTTAAATTGTTCACGCTACATTGAAAAAAAGGAGACGCTCTCAAAATAGCCACATCCCTCTGCAAGCGGCGCATAATATAACGAGGTGCCCTCAATGTCATTTTAATAAGCATCACTTTCACGCACAAACGTGTACGTGTGCGCGTTTCTGGGCGTTTTGTTCGCGACCTCAATCAAACCCGAGCTCCGAGTAGCTCTGCTTCGGATAGTCCCCGCGCCCGCCCGCCCCCCGCCCCCCTGC